>CAKALG010014952.1:0-57484 GCA_916700815.1 Helicolenus hilgendorfi | reverse complement strand
CACTAGTTGGAGATGTCTGCCAGCAGCATAGATATTAGTAGAAGTTCAGTAAAGTACTGATGTATCACAGAATATCTTAAAACATGCAGAGAACAGGGTTTTTCCAGTGGTCTGTGCTGAAATGAAATGAGTAGATAGATAAAGAATTTCTGTTTATGCACAGTAAGAAATAAATCTATGTCTGCTCTTCCGTATAAGATCTGGCAGAGAACTATAATTCATGAACCATTATCATTTGTGCTACATAATCCCATATCCTTATAAGCACAGTTCATTTATCAAACCAATATGCATTGCAGGAATAAAAGCCCAATCATCTGAAGTTTATTACTTCTGAAGTCACAAATTATAACATCATTAGATAGCTTTTTTTGTGTGCAACAAAACTGTCAATCAGTTTTTACCTTGCAAAACAGGGTCAGTCTAATGACACAAAACGTTTCATAATTCCTTGCGAGATAATTTTACTGCTCTTCATATCAGGGTAGTTAAGATGCAGGAAGTAACACACCAAATATGATGTTAATGTTATTAATAATGAAGATGGAAATGCTTTATGTTGCAGTTATTTCTCATGTGATAGTACTTAACAACAGCTAGCAGAGCTCAGGCTGCTCCAGAAGCGCCCTTGTCCACCCAATCTGCTGTCGGACAAAGTCAAAGCCTCTTGGAGGTCACTGTCACAGCTGGTCCATGAACCCGAGGCCACACAAGTAGCCGTTCCAGTGCCTCAAATGGAATCTATTACTTTCTTTTCTTTGCCCTCTGTTCCTTTTTGCCTATTTTTTGACAGGGTGAAATGATTGTTGATGCATGTCGTTTATGTCTCGGACAAGATGGGGTTTATTTAATTGAGTACACTTGAGATGAACTGAACAAGACTTTTTAATCACACATCGTTTTAATCATCATGTATCTGTTAGGGAGACATGCACTTGATTTATGAGCACCACGCTAAGTTTATTATGACTAGGGGCCAGCTAAAATAAGGTATCAGAGGCGAGAGAGCGGCATTTTTATGATTCATCCTCTTTCTGTTAAAGGAAATGACTTGGACCTTCATCAATATAATTCACACAGAGGGACAGAAGTGTGATATTGCATGAAAACAACAGCCTCCGCACACTCATATTGTTATTTGTTCAAGATGAGGCATCCTCCCTGTTCTGTTCTTAGTTTTCTTTACTTCATTGAAGTCATTTCTCAAAAAGGAAGCCTCTATTCTTCTTCTCACTGATAGTGCGGGAGCCATCAAGGATGTGCTTTCTGCTAGCTTTCAGTGTTGCACAGAAAAAGAGTGAGCAGAGATATGAAGCAAATGAAGCCATGAATAACTAATAAGGAGACATTGCCAAGCGCTGTGGTATGTTTGTTTGCGGCACAGAGTTGCATGAAAGATTCAGCGAGGAGCCAGGCAATTAAATAGCACTTAGGTAAACAACGTCCAATTACATTGAAGTGGCTTCACCGGTGGTAAATGCTTTCTTAACTTTAATGTGTCCTTTTCTGGCCAGTGTACGGGCCCACCCGCTGATTATGTCCTGGGTCAATAAAACTACTAAGAGAGATTTTTCATGGTGTCAATGAGGCTTTGGCCAGGCTGACACCGTTTTCTAGCCCAGTGGCTGGTTACAGCTGAAGGTTCATGCACAGCTGAGTCTCTGACAGGGAAAGGCAGCCATGTATGTAGGTTTTTGGAAAAACCTGCAGCAAGCCACCAGGGCTTTCCAGTACTGACAGATGGCAGGGAGCAGTTCCCGAGAATACTGTGAGGGTGAAGAGTTGGAGGCTGGCTGAGGCTGGCGGACGCTGGCGCACTCCACCCACTGCTCTTATCTCAATATCATGATTCAGCATTAATCAGGGGGGGTGACATGTATTTCCCACGCGCCATACACAAGTCAACTGTGGGGCTGTTTGTTAACTGAATGTAATTTGATTCTGTGCCCTTATGAGGGGGCATGTCTGTAGGTCTATTTATTTCTGCACATTTGTCAGAGGACAGTGCAACACAGCCAGAGAGCTGGCCCTGTGTTCACACTTTAGCGGTGGGAGGTGAACTGTAAGGTGCCGGCGAACCCCATCAGGATTATATAACGCAGACTACTGCACAGCGAAACAGCTCGAGCCGGGAGATGCACTGCTGCATTGTGCCGTATCTCCCGTCCTCTCATCCAGCCCTTATCACTAAAGCACATTCATTTTGGGAGCCAGAGAGCACGCTTTTTACAATCCAGTCTCACTACTTGTTGTAAAAGCAATCTACAAAACACGGTATGATGTGAGTAATAAATCCACTGTTTAGCAGTACTAAAATGCAAGATGGAGCGAGTTCCACTGGATCATCAGTTTTGATTGTGTAAGTGCATTGAAGCATTTTTATGTTAACCATTCATCTACTGCCGCTGATAGTTTGAAGCCAATTTATCCATGTTTTAGTCACTGTAGGTAATGCTTTTGGTGTGAAGTTCCAGACTGTTGTCAGGCTATTAAATAGGCGTTATCAGTCACTATAAGCACCATGGATGTGGGTCAATAGGGGCTTACTACACCCAATAGTAGGTTTTATCAACTATTGACATGGCAGATCACTGAAAGAAGGCATAAAAGAACATGACAGCGACCTCTAGTGACCGTAGTAATTATGACAGGAGCAGAAGCGGAAGTCAGGAGCTGTTGGAAGTTGGGTGCGATGGATGGGACACAAAACACAGGTTTTATCCAAGAAGGCTGGTGTTTGCATCCTGTGTGAAACGAACAAAGTGTAGCTGTCTTTGTGTTCACAAGTGTTTCATTTCACTTTTGAAACCTACCTTTGGTGCCCTAAATCTTAAAAAGCTGTAGCTTTGTTGCCTAAACCCAGGGAGCAACCTCTGGAAAGTGAATCCAATGCAGAAGTGCCTTAAACTTGCATTCTTTCTAATAGCCAGTAGGGGGCGACTCCTCTGGTTACAAAAAGAAGTCTGAATGTAAAGTCTATGAGAAAATGACCCCACTTCTCACTTGATTTATTACCTCAGTAAACATTGTAAACATGAGTTTATGGTCTCGATCGCTAGCTTCAAGTCTTCTTCAAAACAGCATGATGTTCATTTAGTAAATTATGGTCCCATTTAGAGTCAAATAGACCATAAAGCAGGGTATTATTTAGGGCGTGGCTACCTCGTGATTGACAGGTCGCTACCACGTGTTGTCCAGTCTGGGAGTTGTCTGTGTTTTCATCTTACAACTTTAACCTTTTCACAGTGTGTTTTTAGTTCATGAAAGTTAATTATAACCTTTTTGGACACCTGAAAATTATCATTCAGCCTTTGGTTGTACTTAGCTCCACCCTCTCGTGTCCCTTCTGGTTGCAAAACAACAAGATGGCGATGGCCAAATACCAAGAAGTTGTAGTTTTGTTGTCTAAACCTAAAGAAGCATTTTTGTTTGTGTTCAAAACGTGACGTTTCATTCACTTTTACAACGTAGTAGGTGTAGTAGGCCCCTTTGACTGATATCTATGGTGCCTATAGCGACTGATAACGCCTATTGAATGGCCTGATAACAGTCAAATCGGGTGCAAGTTCGGTAAAGATTCCCCATGAAGAAAAACTTTTTCAAAATCATGTTCTTTTAACAGAAGTATGTTTTGAGCAGAGACAACCATGCTTTGAGCTCGCAGGTGATCGCGAGCATTCCTCACTGACAACATCAATGTGTCAAGACCAGCCAGATCTCGACAGACCCGAGAATTTGAGGAGTGATGTTGGCACAAAGTCTGAGACCAGACGCTGTTCTTCAAATGGAATCAGAGAACCGCACAGATAAAGTGTTTACAGGGCGAGAGGCGATCTCACTTGATGATTCCCGTGTGTCTGTACAAAATGCAATATCTATACCCCTTGCTTCCATTAAGGCGAGGCCAGCGGGACGTTCTCCAATGTCATTTCTCAAATGGTTTTGTCAGGTCTGTCTCGCAGACTCTTGTTTAATTGCTGCACATCACTTTTGGGGACCACTTGAAAGGGAAAGAAATCAATGCACCTCCTGCTCCAACCTCAGGCAGAATAAAGTGAGCATCACTCAACCTGCACCCCTTTGTGTCAAAAGAATACTAGTTCCATCATGAAATGTCCTTTAACCCTTTTATTAAAGCTTAAATGAGTTTCAATTAGAGATATTATTACATGCATATTCTTTTTTTGTGTGTTTCTATTCATTTGATAATAGAACAGTGTGGATGCTTCATTCTGAATAAGCGTTTAATCAATTATGAAACCATCTTCACAATTTAATATTTGATAATATTTCCACAAACAGTGGTCTGTTTTTCACATGTTGTTGTGGCAGAGGAGAGAAAATGAAAATGAGATAGAGGTAGAGTGAGGGGAAATTGACAGCTGGACAGAGAAAGAGGAAGAGGAGATGAGTTCACACTAAACAATACTCAGACTGTAATTAAGTGACCTGACTTCAATTAGAAGCATTATGTGAGGAAAATTGTTTTTGTGGTTCGACGCACTCAACCGTGCATTTGATCCCGCAATTCTTCTCCCACGTTATCGTTAACCTCCCCCCGCCAATTCATTGCTCTTTATTCACTTCAAGTTTCACGTCACCACCTCACTGCCGGGCTGACAGTTACCGAGGAGCTAATCTGATTGCCATGCAACAATGGCTAATGCGGGAAAATAGGGAGCAGCTTCGGCGCAGCCTTGGCCTATGCGTCATCTGGCTCTGCTCTTGGCAGTGACACAGTCCTGGCAGTGGGGTGATTAATGTGATAGGTGGAATTTGTCTCGTTATGTTGACACCGGCTAATAAATGCCTTGTAAACAGCCAGTCACAGCTGTTAATGCATCATCATAATCCAGGATTAGGAGGTGCCAGGCATGGCCAATAAATGCAATTAGGCACTGACAAAATTAATTCGCCCATACTCCGACTTTCCTGCGCCCTGTCCATTCTGAGGGAAACTCAAGTGTGTCGTGTGATTCTTCATGGGGTCGCAAGGGAATAAGCGTGCCGAAAATCTCCCCATTAAATGAAGAATATCTAACTCAATTTGCGTTCACGAACAATGCATAATTTGTGGAATATTAACTCCAAGTCAGATTGAAATGAAAACAAATACCCCTGCTCTGCTCCACTAATCTATTTGGAATCGTGGATTTACGAACAAGGGAGTCGGCTCAGGTGGGAAAATCGAAGGAGAAAACCGTAAATGAATATACAGTAAAATGGTATCCTACTGAAACCCATCATGCAAATGCTGTATTTTATTCTTACATCTCTCTGAGGAATGCCAAGACAGGTGACTTTTAAACGTGGCTGGTTATTAGAGAGGTCACCAAGACAGCCATTAACTTCCCGTCACTCATCTCCGTCACGCCTCATTGGTGGAAGTTGTGATGCATTTCTTCATGTTTTTACTCACGTCGCTTATTTTTAGCACCTGGGACTTTGGCCTGATGTTTTTCTAAAGATTTTAAAAGGCACCCCCCCACTCAGCCCATCCTATTACCAGAGTGATGGTCAATTGAGATGATCAATTTGCATAATGGAGCATTAAATTGGGCCCATCACAAGCCACCTCTCAGCAGCTTGCTCCCATGGAGGGCTCACTGAGAGTGGCAATTGCTCTTGAAGGGGGTGGCATGTATCCTCCTTGCTGGAGTATTCTTGCACCATGCAGGCTGGTGAATAAAGCACCAGTCACTGAATAATGGAGGCTCTTATTCATGAGTAATCTGGTGCCGGATTGAAAAGTTCATGCTAAAGGAATCCAAGAATGAGACTTAAAATATTAAAGTAGAATCAAAACTCAGAGGTTTTTCCACTCACTTTCCCCGTTTCCTTATCGTCACATCTGCTTTGCTAGAAAAAAATAGAGCTGATATTAATTATTCCAGACGTAATATTACTATTTTTTAAAAAAGGAGCGTTTCTTCAAAGTGTCAAAAATCATCCCATCCTCTGTGCTCATCCATTCCCATTAGCTTAATGATGTACTTAATTGCAACGTCCGTCCTCACGGTGACCAGTGGTCATTTCTTGGACACAGAGCAGATCATTTTGATTAACACCCACCAAGGAAATCTGAGGCCGTTATCTTAGGCAGATTAGTTGAGCTTTTAAGAAGCATGTCAGGGCCTAAGGACCTGTGACGAATTGCATCCAAGGAGCTGTTCGGATCTGAGGCCGGCGGGCCTGTGATTGATGTGTGTGCCCTGTGAGTGGCAGGGAGGAATGAGATAGAGCCGTCATGGCCTTCCTCACCACCGTGTTGCCTTTGTCTGAGGGGTTTCCTCTGGGGACAGTGCTGTCCAGTGAACAATATGGCAGAAGCCTCCTTGGTGTGCAGGTTTTGTTAACTGGCCATTTGTAAGTGCCCATTTGGCATAGTGCGAACTGGCGGCTGGCAGCTAAAACAGATTGGACTCAGATGTTTATACAGCCTCATACACATTTCAGGTCATATTTTACACCAATTTGATGTTTTAAAAAAAGCCTTTTACTACATTTATTACATTTTACGACAATCGCTCCTCACGGAGAGGGCACAGGGTGTACAAGTGATTTGCTCATGTCATGAATAGCAACTGGAAAACTTTAATTCCCATGAGTGAGTGCTACCTTTTCCTGCCACAGGCAGCCTGCTGGGCTGCTGGCAGCCTATCAGCCACGGCATGACAGGTGATTGACATTAAAGAACTATGAGATTCAGAGGGAGTTGTGAGGGATTGGTCTGATACGTTTTTATGAAGCTTTTGTCAGCGACATTGCAAGAGATGCGAGCTTGTTTGGGTCTGTCTTGTGTGAGTCTGTGTTTGGAGCTTCACACAGCCTGGTTGGTGGGGGGATTAATTGGGGAGGCTCTGCATGCATGAGTGCGATCTAATTTACCTCCATCAGTTGATACACAATAGTAAAGGTCCCTTAACAGGCAGTGGTGAAATACATCTGAAGGTCTCGTTCCCGTTCAGTGTCTGGTAGGGTTAGTACAAGTGCAACCTGGCGCCTCCACTCAAGGCTGTCACTGAGGCCGGAGTGAAAAACATCCTGCTGTCTGACTGGAATCTAACACTTTCTTCGTTCCATTTTAAATGTCACGCCCGAAAAGACAACATGGCTGAGTATTTGCTCCGGTACGCTCCAGATCCATACCATTAGCATAAATGGAGAATCAATTATTTCAGCCCTGATGGAGCTGATTATGCACAGACAATAAAGGCAGAGGGAAGAATTCATAATTACAAGATGACCTATGTCGCCTTTCCACCATCACCAGTGTACCACCACCATGTTGGTATTTCAAGGGTGAGGCGGTAATTACCTGATAAGAGCTGCTGGGAAAGTGGGGGGGAGCAGATTGGCCCCTTTTTGCACATCCCTTTGAATATACTTACATTGCAGCCGTGCCCCTACTACCCACTCACATGCTCGCTCTAAACAAGACACACTCATCATACGCATCCACAGCAAAAAATGTTGACTCTTCGATTTACATTAAACGTCAAATTTAAGCGGTGTGTCAGATTCTTCGTACTGCTGCCCATTTGATGATAATATCCAGACTGCAGCGCTCTGTGCGCTGAGGAATACAATTCAAATGGCTCTATCTCCTGAGGCAGAGGTGTTGTGATGTGCCAGCCACTCGGCAGCACAGCCCACAACCAGCTAGTGCACAGAAGTGGGTCTTACCACTTCCATGTCATGCCTGTCAGAATGAGAGAGGAGGTAGCAGAGAGGCAGAAAGAGCGAGGAAGGGCAATGTGTGTGAAAGAGAAGGAGAGAGGGGGGGAGGGCCATGAGGTTTATCTCTGTGGCTGAATAAAAAAAAACCCAGCTCATGAAATCATCTCTGCTGGATGCCAGGGGGAAATGTCACAGAGGTAATATTAAAGAGCCACAAATGACCATTTGCTAAATGGGAATAGTGCCCACATCTTTTATAACCAATCAGGACCAGAAGCACCCTCTGAGCCATTAACCCTTTTACTAAAATCAGCCCGCAGTCCCATGCCTCATCTATGCTTTCTAAGAGACCACCAAGCATGTAAAGCAGACTCATACTTTCTGCTTTGACTTTAAGAGACCCGCAGCCAGCCGGAGTCATAGTGGGAAGAAACACGGCGTATCCCACTGAATTACAAGGGATATTAGCAAACGCGTTGCGAGATGTTATAAATTATTTACGTCGCTGGAAACACAGCATCCTCTTTTGAGCACGACTTTAAAGGTTTCTCCTCTCCCAACCCTCGTAATAATGTTGACTATATTAGCGCGAGCAAGCGGCATGCATGTATGTATCAGTCAGAGCAGGAATCACTGTGAGATCAGACACCACCTCGTCATCTCGACTCTGCCGGCCCACAGCTCGCTTTGAAGGGCCTGGCTGCAAAGAATAATGAGGATGCAAGGTCATTTGGGATGACTTGGGTACCAGCCCACACACAGACGCACACACACAGACACACACAGATAGAGATATCACCACAGAGGATCTAGAGAAATGGTGAGAGGAGGAGAAGAAAGTCTGAGGATGTTTTGTGGAGGTAGAGAAAATGATATAAAGTTAGAGACACCAAAATATCCACTGCTGCTGTTATAGATTATAATTCTTATAGTCTTTAATGCAAAATCTTTAAAAATATATATATATACATTGGGGGTACATGCGTCACTGTCAATATAAATCCTACACACCGTACATACAGTATATAGGCATTTTTACATGTATATACTGTACATAATCAACCAGTATATCCATCCAGTATTTATTTCTTTGTACTATTAACACTTGACTAGTATATAGACATTTTATTTTATTGTTGGTCATTGGTGCTTTTTATATATATTTATATAATATTCATACTATTGCTGTCAATCCATTGCAATATTTTATTGCGATTAACTATGGACAAGCATGCAATTAATCGAGATTACATATTGTATTTGATTGTCCATAGTTAATAACTTAATCACACATTTTCTTATCTATTCAAAATGTATTCGTTAAATATTTAATTCTCTTATCAACATGGGAGTGGGCAAATATGCTTGCTTTATGCAAATGTATGTACATCTTTATTATCGAAAAATCAATTAACACAAAAAAATGACAAATATTGTCCAGAAGCCCTCACAGGTGCTGCATTCAGCATAAAGAAATATGCTCACATCATAACATGGCAAACTCAAGCCCAACAGGCAAAAACAGCTGTCAGTTTGCTGACTTGACTATGACTTACCCCAAACTGCATGTGATTATCATAAAGTAGGCATGTCTGTAAAGGGGAGATTTGTGGGTACCCATAGTACCAATTTTCATTCAAATATCTTGAGGTCAAAGGTCAAGGGACCCCTTTGAATATGGCCATGCCAGTTTTTCCTCGCCAAAATTTAGCATACGTTTGGAGTGTTAGTTTGCCTCCTTCGTGATAAGCTAGTATGACATGGTGGTATTGGTTGTACTAATGGATTCCTTAGGTTTTCTTGTTTCATAAGATGCCAGTATCTTCACTCTTTAAAACTGAGCCTGCTATGAGGTCAAAATCATTGCATTAATGTGTTAAAGAAAGATTTGAGCTAATGCGTTTTAATTGCGTTAACTTTGACAGCCCTAATTTATGTATAAACATTTTTTCACTACTTGTGTAAATAACAATCCGGTCTATTCCTCAACTTTATTTGACCAGCTCTGCTGTCCTTGTCCCTAGCTTTTATTTCTATTTCTGTGGTAGTACATTGAAACAGATGCATGAAACCAGAGTCCTTGTATGTGTGTACTTGGGAAATAAATCTTATTCTGTTTGTTAGATAGATGCAGTGAGCAGGCAGAAACAAATGAAACATGCTGTAATATGGTTGGTATTTAACATAGTAAAAACTGCAGGTCAAATACTTTTGTAAATTTATGAAAATATGGTGATCTGACTGCTTAGCAACCGTTTATCACTCTTAAATGCATGAATGGGGTTGCTGAGCAACTGTGTGGATTTAGTTTGTTGTTGCTGAATAGAAAACATACTGCAAGAGGAAGACACAGTTGGTAATATAGTATTCTATTCTTTTATAATTCAACCGGTAGAGGTTGTGCAAAATGGAGGTGGCGTGCTTGTTTTCTTGACGGACATAGGAATAAATATGACCTAATGGTGTTGTTGGAGACTGAATTTCCTTCTTGCACAGCTCAGACCCAAACTTCCTTGCAAATCATGCCACATTGCTGCCACCTTTTCGAGACAGCTGGGCACAATTGTGTCTGGCAGATGTCAAGGCATCCTGGCAAGGCAACACAAATCTGGGACAGTTGGACTCGGGCAACAAGCAGACGGGCCATCTTCTGAGTCCGTGCCACCACAAGAGGACACTGTTGATGTATCAGCCCCGGAGGCTTGTTTATTAATATTGATGGCCCCACCTTTTTTTTTTTTTATAATTTCAAACTACTCGAGTTTAACATAACACGCTTTAAATGAAAAGGTAAATGGGAGTATGCTTTCATCATCATCTGTAAATTGGGTTATTAAATAGTTGAGAGGCCTCTTATTTCATACTCTATCTGAGAGCGGTGTGTGCGTGGAATATAGTGATGGGCTATATGGCTAGCTATTTCACTCTCTAATAACCTCTGCTGAAATGAGAGTTTTGGGGATTGAGATAACGGCCGATTATCACTGTGTTATTGTGATAAGCATGCAAAGAAAACGGCACAGATACACATAGCCAATTATGAATATGAAAACCTATTCAATGAGTCAAACGCTATTCTTTTCAGACTGTAACAGCCTGACACAAAAGATATCCTCTGCTGGGTCCCAAATGACTTCCTGTCATGTTGATACAGATACAGGTTTAGTTGAAGTCCATGGGTGTGGTGAATTATAAATATGGACTCCTAATCACTGAGCAAACGCTATTAGGCCACAGTGCATTATTCCCTCATTCCCATAAACATCCAGTCATATTCACAGTCATTCATGCTGCATGGATGTCCATGAGGGAGTATAATTATCCATGAGGACACCTAGCCAATGGAACAAGTACAGACAGAGATTTCTTATTTATGCTGACACATTGTCTCTCTGTATTCCACTCAGACAGATACAGATGTCAGTATAATGTATTTCATAGGTGTCCTTATAGTCAAGTGATGATTGAAAATAATGATTTAGTCCCTGTATTTCCATAAATATCCTATCATGGGTAGGTTTAGTTTATGTCTGTGTCTGTGGTGATTTATCAGTGTGGACACTTAAATACAGTGTCTTTTCCCAGCAGTCCTATTAACTCACACTTATGTTAAAGGGATAGTTCATGTGTTTTGAAGTGGGGTTGTATGAGGTACTTATCCAAAATAGGTGTATTACTTACAGTAGATTGCGGTGCCCCCAGCATCGAGACACAGACAGAAGCACCGGCACCGGAGTTAAGCAATACAGTGTTGTGAACGGGGGACGACAGAAAAACGCACCTAACCATACTCACCTAAAAGAAAGGCTCACCGGAAAAAAAGTGATATCCATTCAAGTGTGCGCTATATTTAGAATATTTTCCAACAGCAAACTGAACCGAAAGTGAAACGTATCTATACTGTTTTTGTCATCTGAGCCTACTGAATTTGGAGAGAACTTAGATAAGTTTCACTTTCAGTTCAGTTCCCTGTCAGAAAGGAGAAGAAAAGGGATGTCTGACAGCAAGATAAAGTGGTGAAAATATTCTAAATATAGCGTACGCTTAAAAAGATATTGATGTTTTTAGGTGGGCCTTTCTTTTAGGTGGCTAAAATGCGTTTTTCTGCGGTGCCCATCCACAGCACTGTATTGCTTTGCTCCAGTGTCGGTACTCCTGTCTGTTTCTCGAATCTGGGGCCGTCATCTACAGTAGGTAATACACCTACTATGGATAAGTACCTCATACAACCCCACTTCAAAACACCCGGACTATCCTTTTAATGCAGGTAAATTGGATATTTTTGGGGAGGTCTCTATGGACAGTTAAATACAGTTCTTACTCTCTATATATCACACTCATATTGATACTAGGGTGTGGGGTGCCATCACTGTTGACACTAATGAAAAATCCCACTTCATACAACATACTAATTGTAAATGTATGTATATCTAAATAAACTATATGTATTATTATACTAATTCTCTTAGCATACTGTTTCCACATTAGTATACCAAAAGTCTATGCACATAACTGTTTCGTACTAAGAGGAAAAGCTGCAATAGATGCACTGATATACATCAATCAACTGGCAACTATGGCCTGTTGCCTGGCAACCTCACGGTGACGACAAGACTATGGAGTCACTACGAGATATAGTCTAGCACATAAAACCACAACTTTTCTTATTTACACTTTGTTTTTTTTGCAAAAAGCAAATTAAACAAATTAAACAAATGAGATATAAAGTGTTATTTAGTGAATTAGTGTTCATTAGAGTTAATGAATTAGCGTTAATTAGTGAGCTTCAGAGGCGCTGGTATGCAGAGCCAGGCTAGCGGTTTCCCCTTTTTTCCAGTCATTGTGCTAAGCTAAGATAATCTAACCAGTTGCTGGCTAGCTTTATTTCAACAAACCGTTATGTGAGTGGTATCAATCTTCTCGTCTCAGCAAGAAAGCAAAAGTGTGTTTTCCATAATGTCAAACTATTTATTTAAACTTCAAATATAAAAAGCAAAACATAGCTTCAAATACTCAATGCTTATTTTTGTGGTTCCCAAAGATGTTCTTTTAGCTGTTTTTTAGAGCTAAGTACAACCGAATGCTGAATAAGACATTTTTAGGCGACCAAAATGTTACAATCAACTTTCATGAACTGAAAACACACTGTTAAAGGGTTAAAGTTGTAAGACAAAAACACGGACAACTCCCAGACCAGACAACGCCTTGGTAGCGACCTGGCAATAACAAAGTGGCCAAGCCCTAAAGCATACCCTGCTTTATGGTCTATTTGACTCTAAATGGGACCATAATTTACTAAATGAACATCATATTGAAGAAGATTTGAAACTAGCGATTGAGGCCATAAACTCATGTTTACAATGTTTACTGAGGTAGTACTGTAAATCGAGTGAGAACTATGGTCATTTTCTCATAGATTTCTATACAATCTGACTTCTTTTTGCAACCAGAAGAGTCGCCCCCTGCTGGCTATTAGAAAGAATGCAAGTTTAAGGGCCTTCCGCATTGGCTTTGCTTTTCATACCCGGATGTTGCCCACTGGTGGCAGCATCTCCAATTGATCTGCAATCTAACACGCATTTCTTCAGTTTCACGTACATTGATGTGCAAATGACGCTCGTCACACCAGTCCACGAACGTGCCCACTTCAGCTTTATAGCTGGTAAAGTTGGAGTTGCTTGCGAGTAAACTGAGAATAGCTGTGTCACTACAAACTGACACAATCAGTCGTATAGAGTAAACAAAAAGGGTGAAGTGACACATCCTTTTGGAGCCCCTGCACTGTTTACTGCTATATCCGAGATGTCTTTAAGCTAGAGGTGTGGATGAAAAGTGTTAAAAGAAGGAAGAAAATCAGTAAAAAGCAGTCTGACACATGCAACAGAACTTTCTAAGTGCTTTGAAACAAGGTATTGTAGAAATTGTGTCATTTTGTGTGTGCCATTTAAGTGTGCCATGTAAGCGAATTGGCATGGATCTAGGGATGGCTCCACTTTCCTACGTGGTACCCGCCATGATCCTCCCTCAGGATTTCATGACATTGGAAGTTACAGCCAATGGCCTACAATCATTGGCTTTACCAACCCAATCGAGACACTGTGCTGTCTCCCTGCATTCCCATCAACTTCCACTCACATTAATGCCGATCCTGAAATTAAATGTCAGGATTCGCCAGATATCTATTGCCGTCTCCACTGAGGTAAAATAGTGGAATGTGTTACACTGCTGCTCTTTAACCCCTGTTTAATACTCCATATGCCTCCAATTCACTTTCCACTAGTGCTCCCAGCTTCTTTTCTCTTCATCAGGTCCCAATGAATACACACTGACACCACATGCCTCCTCAGTATGCAGGAGATGTGTGTGTGTGTGTGTGTGTGTGGGAGTGTTGGTATGTACACAGCAGTCAGGGCGGCAAAGCACAGAGCGTGTTATAAATCTAGATGGGCGCTCGTTTGTCAAACACTTTATGAAGGCTGATTCACGACAGTGATATTTTTAAGCCGAAGCTGCTGATAGCTGGTACTTGTGCTGGCGTTATGCTCATCGTTTATTTTCTTTTATTAGTCCATTTGCAAGAAAAATTGAAATGAACAGAGTGTCATTCGAACTAAGTTACAAACAGAATGAAGCATTGATGTTCTTTGTTGAGAGAGTATAACTCGTGTCCCCTCCTCAGCCTTTCCCTCAAGATAAAAACAATTAAAGAGTAAAATCTGTCAGCGCTTCTTCCAGACTTCTATTCTCTGAAGCAGAAATGACACTGGACCACAAGAGCTATGCCCTAAATTAGTCCCTTGTTCACTCATGCTCACTATATATCAGTGGTTCCCAACCTGGGGGTCAAGACTCCCTTAAGGGGTCCCAAGATAAATCTGAGGGGTCACAAGACCATTTAACCGATGTCAAGGAACAACAAGTCTGTTTATTTTTTTCCCACGTCTGTGAAATAGTGAATACTTTAACATCTTCAGGCCTCTAAAATCTGTGAGGGAATATATACTTTTTGCTTTAACTTCTTATGTCCACACTATGCAACGACCGACACAAACACACGATGCAAAACTGAACCGTAAAAAAAACTAACCGTTCAATGACGTACTAAAAGAAAATAGGGGCTTGTTGAACCGTCGCACCGCTATCAAATACAGGCCTGCTAATTATTTGCTGAGGTGCCAGAGACATAGAAGAGGCAATTATCTGAACATAGGCCAACTTCACCATTAAGTAGCCTGCCTTATTTCATGTATCAGTGTTATGGCTTCATATAATGTAGAAAACATTCATTCATTTGTTGTTTTTTTTCTCCCTAATGTGCAAAACAAACCGAAACCGGGACCCAAAAACCGTAATACAAACCGAACCGGGCTTGTTGGACCGTTGCACCACTAGTCCACACCGATGCATTAACCTGTGATGTGGTGTCAGATGTGGAGTCAAACAAGGTTGGGAACCACTGCTCTATAACAGACACTCAATAGTTTACTCGACAGTGAGAAGTAAATACAGATTTAGACACTTATGCTGTCATTCCCCATTATCTTTTATCATCACTGACAGGTGCTGTGTTGCACAACTGTAATTTTCACATCTATCTAAATTATATATTGTTCATTGCGAACTATATATAATTTGGACACTCAAATAAAAAGGTTTAAAGGATGTACACGTACAGTACATAGTATATGTAGCTATATAAAGTTCCTAGTTTTTTTTTCCAGCTTTCATTGGAGGTTTTGCAGACTGAAGCTGATGACTAAACTCACTAAATCACATCCTCACCTCAATCATATCAGCAGTGGGCAACACTGTCTGTCGAGCCGTTTCCTGATTTGCATGCAGGCCAATAACTTCTCCATGTATCGCGTAGATTGAACATTTTATTGTCTTGCATTGCATTGTTCTGTGTGCGGACGTTTTGTGTGAGATGTCTGAGTGTTAGTGTGTGTGTGTGTTTATCCCCCAGGCTTATCATTTTGTGTGATTTTGAGTACTTGCATGTGTGTGTGTCTGTTTGTGTGCAGCACAGAGCAACTGACATGGCTGTCATCTTGGCCCAGGCCCAGGAAGCCACATCCAAACATTCACAGCTGTTGCGACCGTCCTCTGTGGCCATCCTGACACACTTTCATTCTGAAATACGCACTCACAATTAATTCTGATTCCATTATGGGCTAACTCCATATCATGTTGGTTATACGGGGGAAGAGCAGGAAACGCTGAACGTTCGAGAGCGTCGGTTCCTCACATCTCCGTCTCATTACAATGCCTTTGATGAGTTCATCACGTCAGGGTCGGCTAATGAGTTTGAAAGGCGAGTGTCTGCTTTGCTCAGGGCCTGCTGACAGCAATAAAAGCCTGTGTGCTCTCTGTGCTGATGCCTTAGATGTGGAGTGGCCTTGTCAGGGGTTGACAGCTGCTTCACGATGGAAAAGCCACACCGAATGCACTCTTTGTTATGAGCTAATCAATCTGAAACTGATCAATACTTTAGCTTCGGTCATTTCAGCTGGTCCGATGGCTCCTTTTCACCTTTCTCCTCTTTTGTCCTGTGTGTGTGTGTGTCTGTGTACTGTATTTATACACCCCTGCCACTTGCTCTTTGTATGTCTGTTCTTTCCTTGCTTTTGTTTGCTTGTTGTTGTTTTCCATGATGTGATGCTCCTACGTGCAAAATGTCCTCCACAACTTACATTACTGATTATCAAATATTGTCAATAAAACTTGCCGTGTATTGTATTTACCATTCTCATTTGACTAGAGGTGGGTGGTTCTCATTGCTAATCTGAAATATGTCACATGTCAAATGTGTTATCGGTCTTGAAAGGGAGGTCGGTCTTAGTCCAGAGAGGTGATTAGATCACTTCGACACATTTCAATCTCGGGCACTTGATTGCAGTATACCAAGCAATCCCCATGGAAATAATCTAGGATTATCCTGTTGCGATGCTTATCCCTCCACATCTCTGAAATGGATTTCCCCAAGACATCAACAAGCCCATGGCTGCAGACTGCATAGACTGCACTCCCTGTCTCATCTGTGATGCCATTTTAGTCCATATGTGAGTGAGATCTCAGAGGATTGCTTCATGCCACTAAACACAAATCCAACTTCTGCCAGCTTTCCTCAGACACTGGACCATGCCAGGCAGACTTTGCCCATCTGTTGCTAGGCAGGACTCGAGGAGTGCAACACTTAAAGTAATACTGCGCCCACAAAATTACCATTTGTATATCAATTACTAACCCTGTGTTACGTTGAATTCTTGAAGAAAATTTAGCTTTTCTCGCATGACTCCGCGGTGAACGGAGAATCAAAAAACGGAGAAAGGTCTTGATGTATTGAAGTAAATGGGGGCCACGTTTAACCACAAACTCTCACAACTCGTTTATCTAGTGGTATGCTCACTACAACTGCTACTAGCTACTAAAACACATGCATCTTCACTAAAACCTTACTATTTAAAACACTTCCGCTTAAACAGTCTCACAATTACGCAAGCAGGCGTTTTTTCCATTTACTTCAATGTGTTTCTCACTGCTGTATGTGTAATAATAATATTACTAATAATAATAACAGCAAAATCAATCTATTAATTTCCTTTACATTTTTTTTTTATTAAAACACAATGTGTAGAAAAGTATTGAAGTGATAACCCTTCCCTTTGCCACAAACTGGGCTTTTTGCACGATAAAGCATTTGCACCAAATAGGCAAATATTTAATGTTTAATAAGTTATATGTTCTACGCGTGACTATTTTTTGCCAAAAAGTAATTCACAAATAATGAAATGTACAGCATGTTTTCCTACATAGTGAAGTTACTCATGTTTTGGGTCACTCTTAAACCGATCTCACGACCAAATAGCCTTACGAGGAATTTGGGAGGGGTGATGTGATTTAAAAAAAATACTGTCAACGTCAATCACAGATATAGAGGATATACTTTACAGCAGCGATATCTGAGACCCCAAACTGAAGAAATGCAGACTTC
This sequence comes from Helicolenus hilgendorfi, assembly GCA_916700815.1. Lineage (NCBI taxonomy): Eukaryota > Metazoa > Chordata > Actinopteri > Perciformes > Sebastidae > Helicolenus > Helicolenus hilgendorfi. The sequence goes on along the minus strand of CAKALG010014952.1, from coordinate 39,810 downwards.
TGAAAAATGTCTATTTAAAATCAAGTTGATAAGTGATTCTTTAAAAAATAGGAATCAAGATGATAAAACACACGCTGCCACTGCTTGAGGGATCCTGTACCTCAAACAGTCAGTCAGTTAGTCTATCCATCCATCCATCCATCTGAGTGATAAATTGTTTCTTAAAACATCAAACAGAAAGTCTCAACCTTTCCAAGCGGCATGATAAGTACAAACAAACTGTTTACGTTGCCTCTTGAATGACAAGTCAGAGTCAAGTGACCAGTGGGAACAGATGGATCGGATTTAGAGGGGGGCCCTGATGAACTCTGGCAGCGTCTCCATCCCCCATAGTGTTGCGTCCTCCTGGCAGTCGTGTGGGGTTTGTTCGATGTGCGTCACTGGTTCCATGTGGAGTAAAGGGGTGTCAACATGGATGTGAACCCACCTGATTCTCTACAGTACTGAATGTCTGGCCTGTGTTGGTTCTGCGAGAGTGATTTGTGTTGTTTGCTACCTCTCACAAACCTGTTTGCAATGGGCATTTTACAATCATGCTGAGATGATCAGGCCTCTCTGCCTGACGCAGATGAGCTCTGGAGCCCGGCCCAGGTAGTAGAGGATGTAGGCTAGCCACAGGCCATCCATGAGCAGCTCTTGCTCCCTCCATGTTTTCCATTTTTCCCTCCCTCCCTCTCTCCTGTACTCTCCTCCCTCCATGTCTCCCAGGCATGCTGCACCTGTCCCTGCACCAAAAATACCCAGGGATGCCAGCAACCCTGCAATCTGTCACCTCCAGGGCCTCACTGACGTTTTTAATCAGAAAGTGATAGGATCACTGGTATAGACGATATTTACCCCCTTAGCAAACACACTCCCCATACTCAAGGCTTACCTAGGAGTGTGATTTGTGGGGATCGCTGTTGTGAGAGTGGTACACACTGGTTTCGGAGAGAGGTAACAAAAGCAGGAGCTGTGTTTCCATCTGAAACCTTTTTGTCTCTGCGCCGTCTGTGGGGTTAGACACAGCTTTGTGGTTACCAAGACAGAAATACATCAAAGGATACATGGTGATGGAGTCCAATTATTGGAGTGTCGGGATTAAAAGCCAATATGTAAAACACACTTTGCACTTTCCCACCCTTTCATGCTTTCTTAGTCTCACACCAAGGGGGGTAATGATTTCTCCACAAGCAAAAAGAAAAGAGAGGTTGTTTATGGGTAATGCTGTGAAAGCAATACAACAAACGCAGCATATTAGCGCATTTAATAAAGATAGCAGAATTTATTGCTTAATCAGGCTCCAACACTGTTCATGCGCGCACAAAAGAGTGCCTTGTGAAGTCTGATGAGATGTTTTTGTTCACACCCAACAGACTGTATCTACCTATGTGCCAAAAAGTTTGTTACATCCCATTGGCAGTTTTTAAAAATGTGTGCTAAGGGCACAATTTCCCTGGCCCTCACTAGAAAACATTTCTTTTGAATCATGGGACGCTGCAGCCTCGGGGAAAAATAACAAACAATCTCTTGAGCAAAGGGTTCTAAATAAAGCACAAATGGAAAATGCATTTTTTACCTCAGCGATGCTAATGGATAATTAATGCAAGAGTGAACAGGAGAAACGTCCTATGCAGTCACTGTCAAGACCCTGCTGAGGAGAAGACTCACACACAAGCAGATGTTACCCTCAGGCGACTGATCTAGAGCAGGATTTCTCACTCCTTCCCCATATTACCGCGGACAATAAGAGGCAAAATTATAAAATCATCTCTGTATCTGTGAGAGGAACAGTGTGCACCTTCATTAGTGCAGCTGTGGGCTGTTGAGGCAGACAGGTGAACAGGGCAAGTAATCAAATGAGGAGTTCAAAAATCCCCCAACCCCACCAGAGAGATAAGCGGCGCTCCTTCCTCGAACTTAGCTGCTGTATAATTAAGGGTTATGGAGTGTCTCATCTCACTATTTTCTATTGCTCTTTGTCAGAGGCAGCCTATATAGTCGGCTGTGGCTGTGTCCCATTTCCCAGATAAAAAAAAATGCCTGGGTAAGGGAATGGCTGCTATCCCCTCTATGGTTGAATAATGGTGTGATGCCCTTGCTGCACAGCCCCTTGGGGATTATGTTTCAACAGTAACCTGCCAGAGTAAAGGTTGTGGCAGTAATTAAAACCAAATATTTAAGAGTTGGCCAACAGTCCGACGCTGAATTTCCAGATCAGCGTGGGCCAAGCCCAAGGACCTTGTTGCCTGCCCAGGGCTCCATGTGCCCCACAGAGAAAGTCAAACAGATTGAGTCAGCTCAACTGCTGGCTAACTCACTGAGCTGTGAGGCTGCAGGCCTGCTGGGACCTCTTGTTACAGAGCTGTATTCTTTCTCTCAATGTTTACTTAGGAGAGGAATGGGATGCACTGCTGACAGCTCTGAGCACTGGGCATGTTCACTGTCCTCAGTTGAAAACACTTTTAACTTCAACATAAGAGCTTCAAATGGGTACATCCCAACAACAGCAGAATTGTCTCATGCATCTCTCAACACCTCTCATGTTGCACCTGGCCAAAGGCTAAATGTTAGAACTTTTAACACTGACCCCAACCTAACCCAGACATTTGACAGCTGACTTTTCACACACCACTTTGTGATATGAATCCATGCATGATGCGGCAAAGTCATGACTCCTTCACCAACCCGGTCTCATGGGAAGGCGTATAAATAGCACGACATTATAAGGACATTCTGCGTGTCATAAGGACGCATTTTAGGCTTTTCGCGCGTTATTTGTATGCCACGCAACCAAACTACGGTAACGTCCACAGGAAACAAAACCAACAAGTTTATGAAAAACGTCATGTACGTAAACTCAAAGTCAAATAAGTACGGAAACAATGGAACATAACAACGGAAAACACATGATATCCCTTTGTGTATCTGTCATGGGGTTAACTTGTGGAATAGTTGTGACAAGGAATTAAAAACGTTTAGTTAACTCTGCAAATTTATAAATATTTAAAAAAATAATATGGTAAACATGTATAAAACTGAAGTATGAATGTTATTGTGTATGAGACATTTGGAACTCTGTTATTGTTTCTGTTTTGTCTTGTTTTTGTATAGCCTAAACTAAGTAGTGAATGAGTTACCTATTTAAATATGCTAAGTAAAAAGGGTAGGTATAGCGAGCTTAAGTTTCAACCTACACCTTTTCAGTCACCTTTTCCCCCTATTTACTTGAATGCCTTATTGTTATCTATTCTTTATTATATGCATTCCTTCTGGAAAATTGTTAATAAGGACCAAAATAAATTACTACTTCTACACAAATATCACTAAAAAACATGTGACAAACGTCACCAATGTAACTTACAAATCAAAACACCGGTCTCCTGGTTAAAAATCCTGTGTTTGTTGGACCCATCCACCTCCCCACCCAACCGCCACAAGTGGTCTGTCTCACTTTTTATTCTATGTCACTAGCTCTGACCGTAGCATATTTACGCTGATGCATTTACTCTGCAGTCAGCGCAGACTACACGGCGTAGCCTACAAATGACACGGCAAAAGCACGGAAGGCGTCCTTATTGCACGCTAAATGCCACGCACGTTATCGTGTCATTCATATGACATTTCGGACGAACGGGCTGCCTTCACACTAGACAAAACACAGTGTTATGCCTGGTCGTCACAGGTCACACAATATCCAGGTCAGCGTCTGATCACTGCCTTTACACTTTACTTAGGTTCCTTTGGTAGCATCATGGAAACCTACACTGTACAATCATTAACAAGTGTCTCTGATTGAAAAAGTCAACATTTTCTATATGATTATTGTAATTATTAATCTCATAGTAATCCCAGAGTGATTGTAGAAGCTTGTGTTCTCCCTCTCATCCAAAGGAGAGCAGCATCAAAAGGTCAGGAGCAGGGTAAAGGTCAGGGTACGCTAGAAATGAGCTAGTATGTACGACGTGCTGTCGAGCAAGTCTGAAGGCATTCGTGGTGCTGCACTCGGGTGAGCACATGAGAATTGACAGATTTTGGAAATTGTCGGATGCTGTTCAACCATCAGACAAGCACTTCTGTTGGAGTATACTGGCGTCTTAAAGAGTGTAATGAAGTGTAATCTATTCATCCATTATATTTTGAAAGCTTTTTATAATATCACGCCCCATCTAGACGACTATAACTGACTTTTGAGTATTGCGTTAAATTAATAGGTCTGTTAATTTGCTCATTCACACATCAGCATTGACAGCTTCAACTGTGTTGATTTTAGTCTGGATTATGTGTTTAACCTGTTCGTATTTGTCTAATATTATAGTTTGCTCTTGGTTTGTACAATATGCCACTCTCCTGACATTAGACTTGTCCATGTTGGTCACATGCTGCAAACATAGCCCCTTTTATGTGAACGCGTTCATAGCCAGATTGAGATACCCCGGGTTGACTTACCGAGTTGATAACCACCGCCGTAGGACCGTTTAGCGGGATCGCGGTTGTTAGGGTTAGTTAAGCAAGATAACGAGAAGATACTGTGGGTATGTTGAACTCGCTTTGTAGTACAGGCCTCTGGTTGCTGAATTGTTATAGCGTATTTCACATAACCACGGTTCGATTCTGGCCTGGGACCTGTGTAGCATGACCAGCCCTTCTATCACCTCATACTTCTGGTCTGCTTCCTCACTGTTGACTATCCAATAAAAGGCAAAAACCCCAAAATAATTATTAAAGGAAAAAAAAAAACATCCCATGAAACTTCCAAGAGCTTTAGGGCCACACTAATCCAGGTCTTGCAGTCCCGTTTGAATTGAGTCGGTCTTTTGATTCACTCACCTTACAGTCAAAAATAATTCAGAAACCAAAATCACAGGACGACTGCCAACTCCGCTCCCTGGCAGCCTTCTCCTGGAGGCAGTTAGTGGGCTGGCAGATAACATCCTTTGAGGATCATCACATCCTCTCCACTATTTCTTCTAGACACTTCCCTCAGGCCAAATACTTACAACCGCAACAATTGAAAAAATAGTTTTTTCAATCATTTATACCCTCTGCATTCACACATCTCAACACCTACAAGGGAAGAATAGTGTAAGTTACAGCAAATCAGCGTTCTTAACACTTCTGAGGGACTGTTGCACATTATTTGTTACGTTTTCAGTGGGTTTGTTGTACTGTTTTTTGTGTTTGTCCACTTTTTGTTTATGTATAAATATTAATTCTCATTTTTGCAGGCACGTCTGCAGTTCAAGAGTCGAAATGGTAGGCATTTGCTGTTAGAAAACAAATACTGTTGGTCCATAAATATGATCATTTAAAGCTGATGTAGCTAAGCGTAGCGTAGGAGTGGATGTGTGGAAAAAAATGTAAACAATTTCAACTCCTTTGTGGCAGAGGGGCTTTTGAACCCCGCGTTCAAAGTCTCCCCACCAATAGAAGTCCACGCAGGCTGGAAGTTGAAACACAAAAACCCATGCATACATTTACTCTATGATTAATGTAAACAGCTACAATTATAGCTTTATGGTTTTGCCCAACTAGTCTTTTGATTCTTGCTAATAGGCTACAGTTAATAACTGTTTGATCACTGATCACAGTTACAGCTACTCTTTAGTAATAGATCCATATTACTGGAATTGTTGACACATTTTTGCACAGCTTGGAGGCTGGATGCTTTTCCTCTGATGAAGATGTTTTTCCTTCAACCAGCTGGATGGCGGATGTTCAATGTAATATCTGACCTGGTTGCCTTCAATTTTCTTCACGTGTCAAACTGTCAAACTGTGTGTCTAACAGGGAAGCAGAGAAAGTGCTGCAACCAGCGTCTTACCTCCTGCATCTTCATGTTGCCTCACATGGAAGCTCACATTTTTTGCAGGACAGAGCCCGCCTTGGAGAAATGGGTTCTTCAAAATGTTTTTGTGTATCCAGTCAAGGTCAGATATTCCCGACCTTTGCTGAATACTGTCTGGGCAAAGCACCGCTCTCCCTTGAGTCATCTTAGTGTTTGCCAAAACTGTTTTGAGGGCAACCAAAGGGCTCTCTCTTTGACTTCCTCCCACACTAGAGCTTTTTCTTCTTCGACCATAAAGGCAGCACTTCTTAGGACTGCGTGACACTCGTCCCATTTCTAAACTTTAAAAAAAGAGTCCCTTTTTTAAATGCAAAATGACAGGCATGGTGCTACAGCCAAATAGCCTTCATCAAATTCTCGGCCAGAGAACAGCTACTGTGTGAATGGGACACACTTGGCAAAACCATTTCTATAGCTGTTCAACCCACTCACAACATTACTAACTATGTTAGCCATAGCAATGAGGACCATTAAGTGGGCAGAATGCCTAAAGTAACACTGCTACACCTCTACTTAACATTAGCTGAGATTGTAATAACACTACCCAACGTATCCTCATACAAGGGTTCGTATGATATCTTACAAAAAGTTATTCCTAATTTTTCATGCGTTTTCCTACGAATATCCAGCAACACGTGTCAATTTCCACTCATTATATGTATACGGTCTCTTCAAAATAAACTTCCGTCTTCACAGAAAACAAAACAACTTAGTTATGTTAAGGAAAAGATTGTGATTTTGGTTAAAATAACTACAGACTACAACTATTCCTCCCTATGCAGCGTTTGCTGCTCTTTATACTTCCTGGTTCACAATTACGTGGATTACAAACAAATTATTTTGTGGGATATACACTTTTCTGATTTACAGTGCATTACTTTTTAAGTATAGTGTAAGTATAGCTACAAACAATGAGAACAGCCTGCACCCCCACAACACTAAACAAGCATACATGTCCTGTTTGATCTTTTACTTTACTATACTGGCTGTCCATTATACAGTGTCTCGCTCCTGTGAGACGCAACTCCAGACAAAAGCACTTGGCTGGGGAGGGTTTGGTTGCCCTAAACAATGTAGATGTCCGTTAGAGGTGGTCAGCTGTTTGCAAGTGGGCAAAGTGGATTTTTGCAATGCATCATTGGGTGGAGCCAGACTGACCTGATTTAATTTTATCTAATGGGAGCGCTGGTGTGCATAGATTCTCTGAGGGACAGTACCTAAAATGAAAAAGGGGCAACTTTTCCACAGGTCTAGGTTAAGGGCTTATTTTTTCTCATAAGTTCATATGACAGCAGTAATATAGCTAACCAGCGAAATCAGCAGGGGACCTAGACTGACTAGAGGGCGCTTAGTGGAGGCCGAGGGCTGTACACCGAGGCATTTCAACTGGCCAAGGGCAAAAAGAGCAAACACAAAGAATGTGAGTGTCCCATCAAGGCACATATACTGTATAAGATGATTTAAATACATGTATTTATTAAACAGGCACTCAAAAGGGCAACGCCACTGAATTTGAATTTTAGCAAATATAATAGAAATTGTGTTAAAACTACACTAAGTCAAGAGTGTTTTCAGAGCATTGTGTACTGTACGAGCCTAAGTTTGTTACATGACATTATTAACATGAAATCTGGGTCACCGCCATAAATATGGGGCAATTAATTGGTTTGATTTTAGGTCTCCGAAAGCAGACCCAGATCTGAAAACAGGATGTATGTATTCCGCTGGGGCGACAGCAAATAGAAAGAAAATAACCACAGTGGATTGAGATGCATCAGGCTGCACTTGAGTCTTGGTGTTTGAACGGACAATATAACTGCATTCATACAGCAAGCAACTTGATAATTTAGTCACAGGAGGTCAACAAACATTTAATTATTAAAATACAATTGATTATACCGCGATTGTACAATGAATATGCTGTTTTTGTGTACAGGACATGCAAGCTTATATAGTATAATTAGTGGGCTGACAAGCAACAAAATATCTGCATAAGTAAATTTTTTGTAGGAAAAAGTTGTTCACTTCTTTCTCTCTTATTAGTTGCAACTGCCGTTGTTTACTTGTTTAACAGTGCAGAAACTTTAGAGCAATGTTTTGTGCCCCGTTCAATTACAAACTACTACTGCTACATATCCTGCCTTGTAATTACAATATTGATTCGCCATTGGTCAGTAGCATGTCAATATTTCGGTTGGTGACGTGATTAAAAGTAGTGTTGTTGGATCACCCGTTCTAAATATTGGTGGGTAAATGGTTTCGTGATTCAATAACTACCTCATTGTATAACTCTAACTAATGCTCAGCCAATAGTCGGAGAGCATTAGATAGAGTAACAGTGCCCAGGTACTATGTGAGATATTTTTGTATTCATGACATATCTTTGTATAATTTGTGTACCATGTAACACTAGAACATAAAATACTTGTATAATAACTTTTCTTGTGGCTGTGCGTAATTGTGTGGCCACAGTACATACAGTTTACCAGCAGAATATATGCTGCAACATTACTGCATGCAAATGAAGTGAACGTTTTATTGCTAATTGCTAACCGTGTTTATGTTGATTATTCCCTCTCTCATTGAAATGATAACAGCTATCTTCTATTAGAAAAATAATAAGGGTTGTGAGTTGTGGGGTGGTTTGAGGAGGGTGGGCAAATAAAAGGAAGATAGAATGCCGACTGTCTCGTGAATGCAAAGCCTGAACCAACTATAAACAACATGTGGCTATAAGTCTCAGGAGAGTTTATCGGCAGCTTATGTCATGCATGAACGGTGATATGAAAACAGCATAATTTGAAAAATGTCTGGGACAGGTGCACAGAGTGAACACAACAGGCTAATAGCTTACATTTACCGGAAAAGGCCTAAAATGACAACCTTTCAGAATTAAAAGTTTAATATAACGTCACATGAAGATTACAGAATTAAAATAAGACGTAGCATACTTCATTTTACATAGAGCGAGAGCAGAAAATCTGTGACTCTGTGAGAGAACAGCAGATTTCGGTCATCTGGATCTCAAAATATATTCTAATGGTGACAAGTTTTATGGCAAAAAAAATTAACTATGAAGCATCGTGGTGGTCGAGTGGTTAAGATGCATAAATTATAAATGTTCCCAATTCAATTCCTGCTGGGGACATTTGTTGCTTGTCATACTTCTCTCTCTCACACTGTTTCCTGTCTGCATCTCTACCGAGACCTAATGAAGCAAAATCCTGAAAAAATAGTCTTAAATAACTATAATCACCATAGTAACCCCTTTTATGACTCTAGCAGCATTTCTCTGCTGTCCATCCATATTCTCACTTTATTGAAAACGCTCACATAAATGTAGCTAAATACACTGGTTGTATCCACAGGTATAAAAGGCTGGTGCAAAGGTATTTTTTAAATAGATCATTCAAATAAATGTCTTTTGCTTCAGTGTGCACAGAGAAATGGCCTCTGCACATTACATTTACAGGCAATTCAATAGAAGCATTGCAAACTTAATTCTGAGTAGACATACCCACCATAGAAATCCGTATTGTTTGAGCTATTGTGACAGCGTTTTCTATTGTTAACAAAGAGCACAAAGCACCATTGCACATAGTGTTATCGCCGCATGAAGGTGAAGGTTAAATTATACCAGTCAACCATTATGAGAGCTGGGAGATCGGGACTGTGGCCAGGTGATGGCTAATCTATATTCTTCGACAGGTTGGAGAAAATAATAAGTTGTGATTGTGTCTGTGGTTTGTGGGCATCCAAGATGCTTGTGTGAGGAAAGTCTGTTTATTGACACAAACACTATGGTAGTGTAGGCAATCTAGCAGAATGTGCAGAAGTGCATTTACTATGTGTCCTCAAGAACAGCATCTTGAAATATCGAATGCTGTAGGCTTGATTTTCTCATTCATATATAACAGGCGAGTGGTCATGTTCATCTTCATGTTAAGAGACTTTTTAAGAACAAATCTGAGGGCGCATTGTATAGTCCGATTGAACTGAACCCTGGAGCGTCGGACTTGAACTCCGGTGCAGACCAATCAACTACTCTCTCGTCCGCCTCAAAGGGGTGGTCTTGAACCGCTGTCAAGTGACCTCTGGAGCAGTTAATCTCTGTTGTAAACACCATTCGAACCAATCACAGGAAGCTTACCATTTATGTGTCATATTGTTTAAAAAATGTTTGCTTTTCCTGTATTGGTTATTGGCTCTCTAGTTGGCTCTCTTCCCAGCTCTCCAAAAACACAAAAATCGGAATTTTCAACTCAAATGTAAAATCTGTCCTTCTCTATGGCTGTGAAACCTGGAGAAAACCACAAACACGATCACCAACAAACTGCAAGTGTTCATTAACAACTGCCTCCGATACATACTGAGGATATGGTGGCCCAGAAAAATTACAAATACAGACCTGTGGAAACAGACAAACCAGGAGCGAATCAACAAAGAAATCAAAAGGAGAAAGTGGAGATGGATCGGGCATACACTCAAAACAAGAAAACAAACATAACAAGACAAGCTCTGAACTACAACCCACAAGGAAAGAGGAAGCCAGGGAGACCAAAAACCAACTGGAGACGGTCCATGCTCGACGAGCTTAACAAGATTGGGACCTCCTGGCAAAAAGCAAAGACCACTGCACAGAAGAGAGAGGTGGAGATCCATGGTGGACGCCCTATTCTCCCGTGTACTGTATCTAGAGCTGCAATGATCAAAAGATTAGTTGTCAACTATTAAATGAATCTCCAACTGTTTTGATAATCAATTAATCGGTTTGAGTAATATTTTAAGAGAGAAAAAGTCTAAATACGCGGATACTAGCTTCTTAAATGTGAGTATTTTCTGGTTTCTTTTCTCCTCTATGACAGTAAACTGAATATCTTTGAGTTGTGGACAAAACAAGACATTTGAGGACGTCATCTTGGGCTTTAGGAAACACTGATCAAGAAAATAATCAAGAGATTGATCGACATTGAAAATAATAGTTGCAGCCTTAAATGTAATATCCTTGCATTGGTGCGATTCAGGATCCGGACCTTTAGGTGTGAAACCACCCTGAAACAAAACTGTCTTGAGGCTGTAGTCGGGGAAGAGACTTGTTTCAAGGGCCCTCTCAAAATCATCAGGCCCAAAGAAATAAACAGAAATCAAAATACTTTTCTGTACAGTACATTTGATTGTCTTGGCAAGACCCATAATTACTATCAGCTGTTTCTTTCTCATATACCCCAGGGAAGCACTATGGTTGCTTTTTTTGTTGCAGTCTGGTCACTACATTCCCACTCTGGAGGAGTCTGGAAACAAGGACCAATCAGCACCTCAGCTGATGACTCAACAGGAGGGGACATCATGACCTGATGAGACCCACTGCCTGGAAGAAACATTAATTTACTGGGCCATCACAGAGACCTTGTACACCCTCTAATACTTCCTCCACATTATCCCATACTAGCAGGAAAACATCCTTCTTTTCTCCCCTTTTTTGTTGTGCACTTTTGTACGTCTGCTTTGCAACAAATGGTGATGGTTGGTGATTGTAGACTTGAAAGGAAGAGACAGAGCTTTGAGGCCACAAGTATTTTGAATAAAAAGCATGCCTGGAGTGTGTTGTGTGATTCATTCAATGGAATCACACCGGCTTTGTGCTGGAGCTTGGCAGATTGCTGTCCCGTTGATCTTCTTTGTCTGATAATATGCTTGGGAACTGGGACTAGAGGTGGAGCACAGGAATGTTCTGCTGGAAAGGCTTCATAAGCACAGAGGTCATTAAGAACAGCAATGGCTCAAACAGCGCTACATTGCTCTTCACTCAGTGATAAGCTCTCCATATCGTACCAGTTTTATCTTCAATTTGAGGCCATTTCCTGTTGGGTTCAATGAGTTGCGCATGGCTCAAATACTGCTATGGTGAGAATTATGGCTTGCCCTGGGGACAGCAAAATTATACCTTTTTTATGCCACTGGAGTTTTTTTGGTACCATAAAGGGCATCTGGACTTTGAGTGTTGTTTTCCGGGTAAATCTGTTTTTGTGTTTGCTACTGGAGGAACTAAAACTACTCTGCACATTATGGTCTCTCGGGTGAAGCAGATATTTAGTGAAGTGGTTCATCAGACAAATCTGCAGTGATGGAATAAATATAGAGATCATTTATTTAAACCTGCATTAGTTAATTGTTTTGGCCACATGGGGGGCATCACAGCAAGGCAACACTTTCATATTCATCTCATATAATTAAATGTATTAGTAAGCAGTTGCCTATTTACACATCCAGCAATTACAGAGCAACATTATTATTCATTAAAGTTGGGTGTTTGTCCACCTGACGACTGTAACTCCAATATTCACTCTCTTTTAGCTCTGTTTTTGGTCTCCACCAACTCATGAAGGAAATTTCTGACTTTTTAGCTGCTAAAAGCTCAACTCTGTTCACAAGTTGGTCGCTAACTTTGAATGCCTGTCATTTGGTGCTGAGAAGATACTGTATGGTGGGTTTATAAGAGTTATTTGCTGAAAACAACTGCCTATTGCATCTGGAAATTACACCGATGAGAGCAGTGAGTGCGAAACAAAACAATAAAGTTGCAGGCTATAAAACCAAAACAATGAGCGAACAGATGCTCCGTAGGGCTGAGCAGAGATGGATGAAGTCATTTGATTTTTAGTAAAAGTACAGAAGTACTACCAGCAAAATGTTCTTAAAAGTTGTCATAAGTAAAGGTAATGCAGAATGGCTCCTTTCAACATTTTATGTTATATCATATTATAAACCCTTTTACAGTTTGCACACAATGATTACATACGCAAGTGGGCACATACAGTTTAGCAAAAGAAGTACGGCAGAGTGCAATAGCTTGTCAAGCTATGCAAGGGCATTAACCAAAAAAGAACGAATGCAAGTGGCCCAAAATTGACTGGCCAAATACACATATATACACATATTTGGTAAAGGAATCTAGCGTGTAACGTTGCACCAGCAAGAAATTTCGAGCATTAAAGTCACTAGATGCTTTCGTTATCTATGGTCATGTACAGAGGAGTTTATAGTTTATTGAGTTTTAAAATGGGCGCTACAAACACGAGTCAGCATGTTTAATAGCTTGCAGCCGTACATGCCGGTGTTTTGGTCTAATGAGTGACTGTGTTAAATGGTGACTCTTCGCCAAATGTGTCATGGTTGCTCGTAGTGACAGCAGCTGTTGAAAACACAAACAGAACATGCAGGTGTCCTCGTAAAAGCCTTCAATCAATTATAAATACATGCTCATCTGTGTTTATCCACGTCAACCGTTTAAGTTACTACAAGAAAGCAAGTTCTGTAGAACTTGAGCCCGCTGCTGGAATACCGATTCTCACAACCAAACTCAGAACAACAGGGCATTTTGATGCTGGTAACCGTTTTAATTCAATATTTGAAGCTTACATGCGCACCCATATTTTTGATGACGTCTGCTATTAAATTATAAATATTGATGAATTAACTACAGCAGTATGTTAATGTTGCAGCTGGCTGAGGTAAAGCAATTTTGTTTTATCTACTTTATTTAATTTTGAGTAGTTTAATATGGAACAATGCATTATATTTTATATATTAATATTTTTTGTATTTAAAATTTGAATCTGCTCCATTAACTATAGTTGTCTGATGATTGTTCCATCTTAGATTAAGTGACGTAGCAGTATAATGTAGTATAAAATTGAAATACTTAGGTATAATTACCTTTCAACCACTGCATGCAGAACTGAATTAGGTCCTCAACATGAATGTATCTACTTGGGCGGCCGAAGCTGAATCTGACCAGTATGTATGACAGTGACAGGAGACAGTAGGGGTCCTATGCTCTCGCCCTTGCTCCCTGCCACCGACTCTACAGATCGGAGGGGGAGAGTGAGTCCTGTTGCTAGGATACGGAGCATGGCTCTTAAAAGGGAGCAAGAAGAAAACAGTGAAGCGAATGATTCTCCCCACAAACAAACCTGACTTTTTCAGGCATTGCAAACATGTTACTGATCAATGACACCATCCACTTTTAAATGTGTGTCATCAGTGCTGCTGGTGGCGACGACATAACCGGGGTTCATCTGAGGAGCAAATGATCCATAGAAATTAAGGAATTAGTTTATAATTCAAAAGGCATTAGTGATATTGACACATAGGGCCTATCGGAGGCACCACCATTAATTCTCCATTTTGTATTCTTTCATTGAATGCATTAAAAAAGCATTAAAGCTTTGTCTCGGCGCATCAAGCAACACCCTTTGTGCTGCAGCCAGGTGGTTAAAGTTCAAGGCACTTTGTTAAAGTGACTTTTTCTTCCCATCAATCAACAGCACTACTGACCCTAAAACCCCACGCCGTAATTGCCTTCAGGATTAAAATGGATCGGAGCCTCCGCTAAAATCCCGTATGCATTTTCCATTAGTTTTCACGGGCAGGAAGTCTGCAGATGCAGGCTGAAAGTAAGGACGCAAGGAAAATCTTGGATTAGTTTCCCCCCCACCCTCTTTTTCATCTTTATGAATATTCAAAACACTTGTCAGAGAGTGTAAATAAGGCAGTACATGCTCATATAAGCCGTTTTCCCAATGCGTATGAGTATATGGTGCAGCTTTTTGCTGTCAAATCCCTATGTGATTTTTCTCATGTATTTAATATCGTAACAGGCCTTTACTAGGAGATCTGATCTTTTCAGCCTTTGTGTTGTCTAGAGCAGGCAATAGATGCAATTATATCAAACATTAGATTACATAACATTAGATTACAGCTTGGTCCCTATTATGAATGCACAGAAGGTCAAATGACTCACTACGTTGCCTGTAATATGATTACAGTTGAGTCAATGGAGGATTAGAATCCATGAAAGAGAAATGATGTTATCAAACGCATGTCACAGAAGCAATGAGCTGTTGTTGAAGCCAGTTTAAGATGTAAAAACAAGCAGAATCAAAAGACAGTTGCATTTGCATATTTGTGATACAAAGAACCCTAAGAATACTGTTCACACGGTAATTGGCTGAGCTTATACTCGGCCATAAATAGAACACGCAAATTACATGCAGCAACTAAACATGGTCCCCCCTTACATTAATGAATGTTTACTCCCCTCCCACCGGCACATGCGTTGTTTATTCATTTCCTCTCTCTCACACACACACGGTGTAAAGCAAGTCCTCGTGCAGCGCTGGGGAGGCAATGCAACCTGCTCCCATTAGGAGACAATGATGTGCTGAGCTGTGTTCTCCTCCAGTGAAAGCCGCAGTTAACCTTGTGTGTGTGTGTGCTCATTACAGACAGGCTTTTGCATATGCCCTCAATCTATAGTTTACTGTGTATGGATCTGTGCTGAAAGAAAAGTGCCTCTTTCTATCCTGTCCATCCATTACTCCCCTACCGTCCTCTATTACCATCTCTTTGACTTGTCCTCTAGGTCTATCCCCAGCTTTTCTTGACATCTCCATCAGCCACACGGGATCAATAGATATGGGACCAGGAGGCACCGCGTTTTCTACTGAGACAACAGCAAAGTGCATTAAAAAAACTGCTTGTTAGTCAAATGTTCCACTCCGCTGCCCTTTCCAGCTGATTCAGTCTTGTTTTTGTGTCTCCCTCTCTGTTCTTTCTTTTCTGTCTTGCATTAATTTCAGCACGCTGAATCAATGTTCCTTTATTTCAGAGAAAGAGAGAGAAAAAAATCTCTAATGTATCATATCAACTGTGTGGCAGAATATCTTAGCTCCACAAAGGGATATCTTGATTTCTATACTCTCCGTGGAGTTGTGACTGATGGTCCCTTTCTAAATATTTGGTATTGAAATCAAATGATCACTTACAATGGACATGAGGCTTTCACATGCACTGCCCTTTGTAGCAAAGCGTTTACTTTAATCCCTCTCCGCGAGAAGAGAAGATGTTTGATGTGGGTGTTGTGTCCAGCCAATCCTTGCTGGGCCACTGAAGTCACATCTGTAAAAGCCGCTAGATGAATAACGTTTATGTAAAGCTGAAAACTGCCTGGTTTAGTGACCCGAGCGTGCATCAGCACACGCTGCTCCTCGTATCATTCCCCGGTCTGACAAGAAACATGAAAATACATTTTCTGCCTGTAATCACACAGCTTGGTCTGATTGCACCGTAGTGTTATGGTGTGTTTTTGTCGTCGTTTGTGCGGCTGGATGGGCGTGGTAAGGTGAAAGAAACAAGCTGAAAAAAAGCAATTTGATCCCCCTGTCAGTTAGCTCCATGCATATTGCTCCTGTGGGAAACAACTGAAACAATTTGTTTTTGTGTTATTGAGCGGCGGCTGTAATGCCTCCATTACTCTGCTCGTTTGACACTGGAATTTGTGTGCGGCAGTTCAACGGTGGATTGCTGATCCAAGTTGTTTTCATCCATAAAGCAACATGCAGGACATTTTGAACCAAAAGGTTTCATAGTCAGCATTGTTTTGTACCACTGTTGCTACTAGCCCAGATTAGACCCCCATTGACATGCAGGTGGTCCCGGAAGATTTCTAAGACTGATATATTGGTATGTGATTTTTTTTACAGTGTGGCTCTATAGGGGTGGCAGTGTTGGTCAGTTGGTCTGTCGCATTTTGTTCCAGACTGAAATCTCAACAATACTTGGACAGATTGCCATGACATTTTGTATAGACATTCGTGGTCCCCAGAGGATGAATTTTAAGAACTTATGTGATGTTCTGACTTTTCCTCAAGTACCATGTTGGGGTTTTGAGTGCAGCTTGCAAGAAAAGCACCCAAATGCAGATACAGAAGAAGGATGACAGGTGCAGTTAAAGGCTTACAAATCAGCCCTGACGTTGCCATACAACTAAACTGCATTGTGAATTACGTTTAGAAGGAAACATACTTTGTTTGTTTTTGACGTATCACAAACACATTCGTAATGATAGTTCACCCGCGCAAGTCCGCGTGGGGATGAGGTCGGGTTTTGGATGGGTCAAGAAACGCAGGATTTACACCCAGACACTGCTGTTTGTGTCCCGTGTGAAACTAAAAGTCAGTGTTCACTTATTTTAATTTATATCCGTAACTTAATAACATTACAACCGCAGACATTTTAAGCCGCTCATGATGTTTTTTTACTAAACCAAACCAGTAGTTAACCAGTAGTTTTGTTGGCTTGAGTAGTTTTGTTGAATTTATTTAACCACATGTTTAAAACTGTTTAAAACTGCGGCCGTAATTCAGGAGAAAGTATGTTACCCTCAAAACGTAATTGAGAATGCAGTTTAGTTGTATGGGAACGTTATTTTGTAGGTCAAAATTTAATTTTGTCCAATGTGTCGGTTTATGACCAAATGCTTCAACAATTATATCTTTATCAGCTAGTGGCAACCTCGGGTGCTGAGAAATGAAGCCAACATGCAAGTGACAAAAAACGTTCTTTAAATGGCCACTTGAGGTTGGATCCCTAAGCGAAGCAATCCCCATAGATGTTAAAATGCCCAATTTCACAACAGAAATAAACATGTTTCCATGTACAGAAAACGGTTTTGGCCTCAATAGCTAATTTCCCCACTCATGGCAACTGTACAGGGGTGAATTTTTATATAACTCACCATTTAAATTATATTAACGCTTGAAGTTCGGTATAATTGAGGGCGTGGCCGCTTTGAGTGGCAGGTGGGTGCTGTACCAGGTCGAGATCTGCTAGCTGTCTGCTCTGCTGCGTCACCCTCGACCGCCTCAGTTCCAGCTACTAACACGCCACAATATATCTAAAAGCCTTAGTTGTCAATGCATAAAAGGACGCAGGCCTTATAAATATTGCCTAACAAATGAAAACGGGTCAAAACAATCTCACCACAAGGTCTACAATTTTATGAAAACTGGGCAAACTACATTAGCTTGGCAAGACCTTGTGATGCAACCGAAAGCTCCGAAACAGCTACTAAACAGACCTTGTGGTGAGGTCAAAAACAAACATTATGTTTTGCTGTCTTCAGTGTGGAACAGGTTTTGAAAGCAGTACAAGACAAAGATTTTACTATACAGTCTAAACTATACTATACTACACTACTATAAGTGAATGTCCCAATCAAGTGCCTGTAAACGCCAAAGAATGTCCCCAAAGCGACTCAAAGTAATGGGCTTTCCTTTCTCATTCAGTACAAATGGCAACAAAAACAATGGCTGTGCTCACACCGGTCAATATATCATACAATGACACGTAGGCCTACTGTATAGGACAGTGCACCTATTAGCGTGTACCTAATGTGTCTAATCTATCACGGTGGACGTTCGATCGTTTCTTCTGCTGCTGTAGACAAAACATCACCTAAGTTATCCATCTGTTTTTCCTCCTCTTATTTCAACAGGAGCATGTCTCTCTTTCAGTCATATTTGATGACAGTGGAGTTAATGTGGCAGGTGCCAATTCCCGCTTTCCTAGAAAACATAAAGGCAGGCAGCCAGGCAGGCCACAGTGATTTAATTGGAATAATGTATGAAATGAGTCAGAGTCGCAGGCAGGGAGTGTTAACTCTCAGCTGTGCCAGCTTCGACAGAGATCAATGCACCTAACCTCAATTCAAGAAAACATTCTTTAATGGATCCCCCCGGGATCCTCACAGAGCCTCTTCCCTTCTCCTCACTTATTTATTTATTTGAATCTTTTTCTTTTTTTTTCCTTTTTCGACTGTGGCACACACTTTTTAATTATCCGCCTGAGGATTACTAGGCCAGTGGGAGAGGATGATTTTTTATCCAGTCACACCAAACAATACAGTTTTAACCAGGTTTTATCATTCAGGATGCATACTCTCCTCTTTTTATATATATTTATATACAAGTATACTGTATGTATGTATACTCACGAGTATTTCACCTGACAGCGTGTTAAGGTTACACTTTGATCCTCTGCTGTTTTTATCTTGACATCATGTTTTAGCCTATAATAAGCCTCTTCCCAGAGGATAGGGTCAAACTCAGTATATTCTTGTATGCATCATAGACCGTATATAAGAAGTGGACGTAGTCACGATGACCTCACACATTGGTTCGTGGGCTGCCGTTTTGAAGCCTCGAGTTCGGCATTTTGGCCGTTGCCATCTTGGTATTTGGCCGTCGCTATCTTGTTTTTTTTTGCCAACAAGAACTGGCACGAGAGGCTGGAGCTAAGTACAACCGAATGCTGAATAAGACATTTTCAAGCGACCAAAAAGGTTATAATTAACTTCCATGAACTGAAAAAACACTGTGAAAGGGTTAAAGTTGTAAGACAAAAACACAGACAGCCATGCCCTAAATCATACCCTGCTTTATCGTCTAACTAAATTTTACAAGATTACATTTGAACACATCATGATAGCGTTATAATTTACCTTCACCCAATGCTCACTTTTACTCATAATGTAACTGAATGGAACCACCGTTAACTTCTGCTGTCTGCAGACAAGTCGATCACAGTGATTACTCTGAGCAGCATGCATGGGAATGAATGACAAAAAGTGTCTGATTAGTTAGTTGTTCCAAATGTTTTTAAGGTTGTTCCTCCACGGCTTATATTGCAGTTATTGTGAGCTTTATGTCTCCTTCACTCGCGCTGAAAAACTTCCACGCCGACAAGTTGTGTGTGTGGCTTTAACGTTTGGCTTTAACGCAGCTATGTGCCGACGTTAACTATCTTGATGCAACGGGACACGTATGTAAATGTGACTGGCAACTGACACTTCGTTTGACCACTGCCCTGCACCTCTAAGAGACAAGCAGCAGGTCCTGAGTCTATTCAGTCCAAAGTGAGACGTGAATGTGAGCACAGACAATGACCGATTCCTCACAACCAGAAAGAAGGAGGTAGTAAGTTTGGTGACGTGGGCGTGGGGGACTCCTATGATCCGTCAAATTTAAGGCACTTCCGCATTGGCTTCACTTCTCAGACTCGGAGGTAGCCCACTGGTATGCATGTCTGTGTTCTCTACTTAATATTTTGAGCAGGGTGATTCTGTATCATGGGTTCATCATCACCATCATTTTCTTGCTTTAATGTCCATTTTCCTCTCTGACAATCACACACTCAAACGATATCAGACAAAAAAAGGCCATTACACTGTATTCATCTTTGCACAATACAACACGTTATTGAGTTATCACAGCAGACATTTGCGTCACACAACTGCAGCAGCTGTCTTTGGAAAAAGAAAATGCTATTATATCAGGTCTGCTGTTGGTTTAGTGCTTTTTTTCCTGCGCTGAACTCGCAGCTGTTTTTTGGTGTCTCCAAGTTGTCAGATGCATGGGAAGGCACATAGGAGAAGGAACATCAGAAAACCACAAGAGTTTGGTGACAAAATCTTTGCAAATGTGACACAATCTGATGTGCTGCTCACTCACAGAGATACAAATTTGAGATAGGAACTGTCTTAAGGTTTACATCTCTGCTTTTTGTCCTCGTGAGAGTTATTAATTATTCATGTTTTACTTCCCAGACAGGGAATAATCCCACAGAATGCCGGGATTTCACAAATCTCCACTACGCAGTCACATTGCGTTATTGCTTGTTTTTATTTAATTATCTCTGGTGTCTTTGACCATCGACACATTTTAAAGTGAAAAGCCACAAGCGACTGTCCATCCCGGAGCTGTCGTGTCTCCTTATTGCCTTCTTTCATTACCAAAGACATCACAAAGCTTTTAGGAGAGAAAAATGATTACAACTCTTTTGACATTTACAACAATTAGATGCCCGTGGCTGTCAGAGATTGAATAAAACTATATAATAGTCTGACAAGTTTTATACATTTCTTTCTCAGACATACATAAAACGTGTTATTGCATTCGATCCATCCCATTTGAAACATTAGATTGTAGCATTTCAATTAATATAAGTTGACACTTTAAACAAAATGTTAATGACGTGTCTTTCACTTGAATGTTGGATGTTTCCTTTCAGTGTTTCTCAACAAAACATATCGTGTGGCCTGACAAATATGTTGAATGCATTTCCTTCCTCATAGAAAAATGGGAAAGAAAAACATATTTTGAAACCGGCATTGTTTACATCCTTGTTTGCTCGCTAGCACTATTCTTCTT
The DNA here is from genome assembly GCA_916700815.1 of Helicolenus hilgendorfi. Taxonomy (NCBI): domain Eukaryota; kingdom Metazoa; phylum Chordata; class Actinopteri; order Perciformes; family Sebastidae; genus Helicolenus; species Helicolenus hilgendorfi. Next base: position 18,933 of record CAKALG010014952.1, on the reverse strand, counting down.
CTTTTATCTGTGCCGCTCTCATGTTTCAAAAATGTATCCAAACAATAAACAAGCTTTGACGACAATGCTGGAATTTATGTGCATCAAAAAAGGAGTGTATGACGCTGGCTGTAGCCAGGGGAAAAAAAGGCAACATTAAATGCTTATTTTGCAAAGTGAGCTTGCTAGTGTAGTCTACATCATCTAATGTCAAATTGTAATTTGGTCCTAAAATTTGACGCAGCCCATCGTTGGTTGCCGAACCTCTGATTGGGCAGTCGGTGAAATTGCCGCAGAGTAGGACCAAAGATTTCACCAAGTTTCTCTCTTACAAACAACACAGGGACCCGCCCATCAAAACATTGCTCCACAGCTCCACTAGTGGTCAAAAACAGCGTACCGTTGGCAATGCATTTCTCATACAGAGTTTTGGACGACTGCCTGCTCTCTGTTGAACTCATAGACTTTCTATAAAGATGAACGACATGACAGCTCCCCAAATGTGAAGCCAAAATATTTATGTCGCCCCCTGGTGGCTGGCTGCAGTATGGGTCATTGGTCATGTTAGGGGGCAGAATGGGACACACAACAGACCGGCACATACGTACTTATCAAAAAGTCAAGGCCATGCCCCCTTTTGGGGAGAAAAAAACAGATGTTTGGATTGTAATGTTGACAAGTTTGAATGCATTCATCTCTTGTGAAACAAACGGGTTTTCTTTATAAATATGTCTAATAATTATTTTGTGACCTTGCCTGAACCTGAGCGTCCACGATACCTTCATAAATTAAGGTTGATCGCCGTCATGTCCTTCCATGTCTTCCCCTGATTGGCTGCCAGGTTAGAAGGTGAAGGCTCGTCTTGTCAATCGACTCAGCGGTTGCTTGTTAAAGTGACAGTGTGTCCAGCCTTTCGTGAAGAACATGCGTTTGTGACAGTGAAGGTGTTCCTTTCACTCGGAGGAAAGTTTGTTTGTGGAGCTGTTTGGGAACAAACAGCTCCACAAACCACGTAGCGGGACCAGCAGCGTGTCCAGGTGGGAAACAGAAGGCAAAGACTCTTTCAAAGCCTGACAGCTGATCACTACATGAACACATTAAACAACACGTAATATGAACATCACGTTTCATATCCTTGAATTTTGTCTGCTGAACATTACCATCATTTATTGTTGTAAACATCATCACATTTTTTGTGACTCACAATGTATGGCTAACATTTATTGTTGCCACACAGTAAATAAATAAATATATAAACAAATACTGAACATGATGTGATGTCTTCAATGTATTCATGCACCAGTGTACAGCCGGTGTACATCTTGACAGGGGGGGCTGTGAGTAACAGATGTGACAAAGCCTCCCCTCGCTCTTCCTGTATGCATGGATCTCTTCCTGTCACTCCAGTCCCACATCATCTACTGGCCACAATATGCCAAACTGAGATGCGCTGATCAAAAGCCTTAGCTGTCACCACAACCTGACATTCTCATTTCTGTTCCCCCACCCTCATAGCAGCTTGTGAGAGAGAAACCAAATCATTCCCTCCTACTGTTTCCTTCCAATAATAATAATAATAAATTATAATTTCTCCTCAAATCTTCTGCCACACATACAGTATTAATGTTTTACTTAAAGGGGACATATCATGAAAAACTCACTTTTTCAGTGCTTATGCACATACCTTTGGGTATCTGGAGTGCCTACCAACCAACAAACTGTGAAATAACACAACCCAGTCTGCCTAGATCAGAAAACATGTGATTCAAAAAGCTATTCCAGTTTGGCTCCCCTTCCTATGTTACATGCCAGCTCATTAGAATATACCGCCCACGGCTTGAGAACTACCTTTGGAAAGGTGCGTCATGTTTTTCTCCCAAGCCAATCAGAGCAGACTGGGCTTTTTCGGGAGGGGGGTTTAAAGAGAAAGGCACTAAAACAAAGTTTTTCCGACAGAGGATGAATACAGGTATATTCAGACAGACAGTATGAGAAAAATAATGTGTTTTCTGAACATTAAAGCATGAATACATTAGTGCTGTATATTAGCAAGTATCTGGCGATACGATACATATCATGATATAATGATGCGATTCAATATATTGCAAGATATTGCAATACTGGGAGCAAGACGATATATTGTGATATTTAAAAAAATAATAATAAATAAATAGGATCAAATGTTGTCATAGTATGAAGAACACACCACCATATGCTTAAAATCTGAGTAAAAAAAAGTTTTTGTAATGCAATCAGAACAGTGGGATCCACATTTACACCTACTTTGAGAGGGCGCATACATAAAGGACGCATATCTATGCAAATGAAATAAATGATTGACTGAGTTAATCTTTGCATGTAAACTATTGATTAAAAATCGAGTCAGTGTATCGCGATACCTGATATTTTCTTCCAACCCTAGAAAACATGTTATAGTAGAAACTAGGGCTGTCAAAGTTAATGTGAGAATAAGGCGTTAACGCAAATTAATTTTAACGCCACTAATTTCTTTAACACAACTTGCATTTCTTAGGTTGTAGCGAGTTTTAAAGCCAGAGTGAAGATACTGGTATCATCATATCAGAAATAATGCTTCAAACTTGGCATGGCCATTTTCAAAGGGGTCCCTTGACCTCTGACCTCAACATGTGTGAATGAAAATGGGTTCTATGGGTACCAACGAATCTCCCCTTTACAGACATGCCCACTTTATGATAATTACATACTGTTTTAGACAAGTCAGCACACTGACACACTGACAGCTGTTGTTGCCTGTTGGGCTTGAGTTTGCCATGTTATGATTTGAGCATATTTTTTATTCTAAATGCAGTACCTGTGAGGGTTTCTGGACAATATTTGTCATTGTTTTGTGTTATTAATTGATTTCCAATCATACATATATACATATATTTGCATAAAGCAATCATATTTGCCCACTCCCATGTTGATAAAGAGTATTAAATACTTGACAAATCTCCCTTTAAGGTACATTTTGAACAGATTGTGATTAATCTCGATTAAATATCTCAATTGATTGACAGCCCTAGTAGAAACCCAAAATACAAGTATGAACCTGAAAATGAGCATATGATCCCCTTAAACCAAAAAAATTATAAATACACATCTACTGTACATAACTGAGGGAAGGAAGGACAACAGCACACCACTCTCCTTACGTTAGCTCAGCTCAGCATAACTTAGTATCGACTACAATACCCATGATTCTATACAGGTAACGTCTCGTTGCTTAAGTCAGATTCACCCTCTGCGGAACAAAGCATAAATGGCTGCTTTGTCCTCGTAAAATTGAGGAGCTGAACTTCTCTCACATCTACTGCTACACGTGGATGATTCTATTGTTGCTCAATTGTGATTTTCTGAATACCTTGATTACACCAATCTTGCCAGCTGAGGTATCTGCCCCCTCTGCGTATCCATAAGGGGCTTTTATTATAGTATGACTGCACTTTTCAGCTCAGCTTCCCTTTCTTCTTCGAACATTTTTAATCATACAGTAGGGATGGTGAGAGGAGAATGTAAGTGACTTCATGCTGTGTAAAAAATTGTGCAACTATTGCAACAATTTGGATCATTTATGGAGCAACACTTTAAATCTCTACAGAATACTTGAGCTTTCCCTTGTAGCTGCAGTTGTATGCCTATGTATTATATGTTCATACCACCTCGTGATTTATGGCGAAGTAAGAAGTAGAGGAAGAGCATAAGCTTTTGGCACATTAGACTTCCACTCACACCACACATGTAAGTATTTACGGTTTTTCTCATTTGCTTTGGCTCAATTTTGGAATGACGATATCTTTTTTCAAAACAATAAGTTTAAATCTCTGAACAATTTGTTTTTCAAAACAGTTTTGAATTTCTCATTCATCAAAGCAAATTGCGTGTCTTGGCACATGTGTGCAAAAACAGTCAGTATAATTGTCTATAATAGCCACTTGCACATCTCTTGCCGATCAAAACTGATGAGTTGATTCTCAGTGAAATTGTCGTCCTCTTCATAACTTCTAAACATTCTTTCATCGTTTGAGCCATCACATGCAAAATTATCCATTCAATTATCAAAATCTGTCAGACTGGAAAATAATCTGGGCTTAAATGGATAATAATTGTGGACACATGTTTGAATCGGGCACTGTGGGCATGAATCAGATACACATACACAATTATTGACTTCATTCATCATTTCATTTCACCATACTTTCTTCTATATAAGTGCAGCGCCTCAATTTTATTAATGCTTTATCTTTTTTTGAAATGTATTTATTATTATTCTTTCTCTTTTATGGACCAGTCTTGTAACGTTATTGTATCATTGTATTGTGGTTTGTATGTTTGTTTGTGTTTAAAATAAAAAGTATAACAAAAAATAAAATCCGTCAGACATACATGTATATTCCATAAATATCTACATGACATGGTGTTACATACAATGAGGAGGTACGGTTTGTTGTTTTTTATTGAACTACAGTAGGTTGTTTCATTGTTGCAGGGTTTGTTTTATTGGGGCATGGATGTCATGTTTCAAAGAACCATCGAGAACCATTACTTGTGTGAGTACATCCCAGTACGAAACACACAGGCATCGTAGCTTCAGCAAGAGAGACGTAAATAACGCGAGTGTAGTGGGTGTGTAGTCTTTACGACAAACTGAGACTTTCTTGATTTGCAAAATTATCTTTTAAATTGACAAATATCATATGTGTGATTCATGGTACAATTTAAACAGGATCATAAAATTATTCGTCTCTCGCCGTTGACCACCGTTCATAGTTTTTTCCGAAATAAGGTCCCATGGTGGTCCACCGGAAGGGGCGGGACTTCGCCTCTCTATAAAGGAGATGCAGCGTCTCCGTCTTGAAAGGACACATTCTGAATGTACTCTGTGCAGAATGCCTCATTTCAGTCATCTCAATGCTTGACAGAAAAATACAGTATTATGTATTCATGCAGAGAGCAGAAAGATGGACAGCAGTGTGCACACTATTTCTGTCAAGCATCTATTGTACTGTATGCCTCATTCATTAGGCTGCATTGTTTTGGCTTTCCACATATATCAGCATCCACAGAGCAAACCATTATTTATAACTCATTCTGATTATTTACTGTCTGAGGCCCCGCGATGAACTGAGACGCAGAGGCTTAAGAAGCACCGCGGGCCAGCAGATCATTTGTAGCTGTTCTTTCTGCTTTAAATTGAAAAGCAACGAGAAGCATGAGTAATATACACCCAGGACACCCAGGTACCTCCTGGAATAAGCAAAACAATTTACAGTGTTTCATATTAACGAGTTTAAATTTAGTTTGCATTCCGTACCTGAAGATGGAGAGGTGTTGTGAATATTTTGATAGCGACGCGGGAGATAAGTAAGAAGGACGATGCTGCAACAACCTAAATTAAGATTGAGCACAGTGCTTCTTCTGTTTATTGTAGTGTGAGGAAGGTGAATTCATGTGGGAGGTCTCATCTGATGACGTGCCAAACGAATGCTCGGGTATAAAAGCTTAAAAATAGAGATCTGCGTGACTACTGCCCTTTGAAACGCTGCAGCTTGACCTTGAGGCCTTGATGCCTCTCATGACAAACACCTGGGAAACTTGTCTAGACAGTTGTGCAGGATGAGGGGGCAAAATGCCAGACCGTCTAGTCCATTTGTTATTGTTTTCAATCACAGCCACAAACATTACCCATTGTCCTCTGTGTTTTCCACTGGCCGGAGCTAAACCAATTATTATGGGCAGCTATGAATTATGCTGTCAGTCAGCAGCTTTCCGCCAGGTTGTGCAGGTCAGCCCATCCTGGGGTTAAATTACAGTAGAGGAGAGCGAATGAAAGAGAGTGGTGGAGAGCGATTAACTGCTTATTATGTAAAGGTGCTGTGGAAGAGCCGAGGTGAGGCCAATAGGTCATCATTTATTTTACACATCCGCCCTGAAATCATTAACGAGCCCCTGACTCCACAGGCTGCGGAATAACAAACAAAAAATAACACAAAGCGTGAAATGGGAAGAGCAACGGCGAGCTCGGTGGTAACTGTCCATTTAATTATACAGCTATCAGAGGATTCATTATGACTCTATAAAACTGAAACACTGTTTCTGCACTGGTTCCGGTTCCACATGTAAATTTTGAGTTTATAGGACGCTTGTTATTCTCTGAGAAGTTTCCTATAAATGTTCCTATCAGGGTGAAATGACCTGTAAACAGGTAGTATAGTTGGTAGCCATTATACAAGCTGGTCCAATCCCACAATTCCCTGCTTCATCTGTCCAGCTGTTTTCTATCTGTCCAGTGAATATGGTGACACTTGTTTAATGATCAGTTTTACAGCAAGTTATCTGTAAACCAGTGGTATATCGTATAATAATCAGGGCTGTCAAAGTTAACGCAATAATAACGCGTTAACGCAAATACACACTAATTTCTTTAATGCAAAGTGTGATTTTTAGGTTGTAGCGGGCTCAGTTTTACAGCTACAATGAAGATACTGGCAAAACAAAACCTAAGGAATCCATTGATACCCGCCATGCTATACTAGCTTGTTGCGAATGAGGCTAAATAACGCTCCAAACTTATGCTAAATTTTGACGAGGAAAAACATGGCCATTTTCAAAGGGGTCCCATGACCTCTGACCTCAAGATATGTGAATGAAAATGGGTCACAGTTTTGGGCAAGTCATAGTTAATTTATTTCCAATAATAAATACATGTATATACATACATTTGCATAAAGCAAGCATATTTGCCCATGTTGATAAGAGTATTAAATACTTGACAAATCTGGATGGATGGATGCTTTGCTTATGCATTGGTAGGGACAGCGTTATCGGCTGTAACCACCGTATAAGAGCAGTGTAGAGCGGTGACCTTGAGCTAGCCAGTGGGGCACGCCCACATTCACGAACATGCACTAAAAGCCACAGGTGGTCGGCCTGGCAATGTCAACAAAGCACGGAGAAGCTCGGATTACAACACACACAGAGGGAGAGCGACTTCATTCTCTATATCTTTACATTGACAATAGTTGTTTGCTTCTATATTTATGCTCTGGATATCGAATTTAGCACCTTTCAACTTTACTTTATAGGTAATTGTAAACAACTCATCAACAAGTAATTTACAAAGAGTTGTCATTGTATTAATATAATTAAATCTGTTGTCATTTATTTATTAGTAGTTTTGTGTGAATAATATACTCAAAGGTACAGTCCAGTCCAGGCAACAGAAGGACTTGTTATTACAAACATTTGGCAGCAGATCAATGCTCAAAGCCTGGAATAGAGACCTTGATCTGAGGGACAAACACCTCTCTTGGGACACGTCGTGGCACAAATATATTTCACTCCTGCAGCAAACCAAACCATCAGTTTATTCATTTTAAGCCGTGTCACCCACTACACCGTATCCTTGTCACCAATTTTTGCATGAAACAAATACAGAGGTTGAAATGTAATATGGTGCAGCCAGTGCAACACGCTGGGAAGCAACAAACAATTGGTGTGAGAGAGCTCTTCTGGTTCAGGCTCTTGGTTTAGGGTGTCTAAAGTAGAATTGACAGGAAAGGCCCAAATGCACTTTGTTATGAGTCAATGAGGACTCTGAATGAAAGGAAAATAAACTGTTGCTTGCACGCCTTACTCCTGCCAAAAAAACAACCTTTTAGCCCAAAGATTGCTACGGCCTCACAATTTTACTGTAACACCAGAAAATGTCAGATTGTCATGACATTGTGCTACTTGAATTGTCTACTGCCTGATGAGGCAAATGCTGTGTTCTTCTTCAACTGGGAAGTCGGAATCTCCAAGTTCCCAGTCGGAAATTTCAACTGAAACTGAAGCTCGGTGCATCAACAGTAAAGAAAAAAAAGGCGTAGTAATATACTGTTTAATAGCACTTACGTCTTATTTGCATCTCAATAAATCAGTCGTACACACAGTAATGTCCAAATTCTATCTTTGGACATGTTGCTACAGTGTTTTTATGCATAAAAATACCAGAATAATGCATTGTTATCAACTGGTATTGCTAACAATGGCTAACCTGGCTTGAGCAAACCCAGCATTAAGTTTTCAGACATGTTGTACTGGAATGTGGTCAACTCGGGTGTGACGTCATTCCCAGCTCCGACTTCCGATTTAAACTAAATGCAGCAAGAATCCTCCACTTTGGTCACATGCACAAGCTTTATGGGTCATGAAGATAGGAACACTATGCATTATAATTAACTTATAAATCATAATGCATAGGAGTACATAGGAGATCCCAGGGGATGGATGGGTGAGGCTGTTTAAGAGTCACTTTTGTCTTGTAATTTTGCCTTTAATTGCTCTTGTATAATTTATATTTTTACTTCAATGTTAGTTTTATATAAAACAAGATAAAGGCTTGTCTTATCTTCTCTTATCTTAATTAAGGATAAGAAAAGTCGCCCCTCTTTCTCTGAGCTTTGGGAATACCAAGACTGAAGCTATCTTAGTGGTGATCACAAATGACCCATATCAATTGGACCAAACTTAACCTAACTTCTCCTTATAATTGCCTTCATTTCCTGTGCACATAAACTGTGGCTCAACACAGTCTCTGAAAAAACAGAAATGCGATAAAGATCTTGCAAATATGATAAAGCTTTTTCATATCTTTGAGGATAAACAAACAAGAAATTGCTTCTTAAATAAACTCAACTAAAAGCTAACGGTGTGCAGGAGGAATGACCTTCCATTTGTATAATGAGAAGCTCGCTGTGATCTACTTGAGTTTGTTCCAGCTGGCTACAACCAGCCGCAGCTCCTGGAGATAATTTCTCTGTTTCAAACACTGCACTGTAAATGGGTCCGAGTTTATTTCCTGTCAACAGGTGACAAAAAGAAAACCTCGACCCGAGTGGTTTCCTAGCAACAGAATTGCAATCGGTCACCTGCAGCGTTTTGACTGATCACTTAACGTTGAGCCAAAGCTCCTTTTCCCGTAATTATAAAAAGGTATTTAATTAGATTTCTATTTAAATGACATCACTTTAACGCCAAATGAGCAACATCAAATTACTAACTCATCACCTGACAAAGTAGTTTCCTCATGGTCTTCTCAATTTACTGTGTAACCTTAATTTCACACCGTCCTTGCCCCCATGTGTATGTCTGGGCATGACTGACAAAGCAGTTTTAATTTGATCACCCCACCAGAACCACTTTCACTCTGACACTTTCTGCACTTTGCTATTTCCCACGTGTCTATCCTCGGGGAGCATTTGTCAAGACAAGCCAATTTATCAGATAATAAAATAATGATAATGTTAATTAGATTAATTCTCCTGATCATGACCCGTGCACTTTGAATGCCGATTACCATGTAAACACAATCTCTGCGTGATTTTCCAGGCTGATAGCTGTGCGCCTAAATCAGAGCGCCACACGTGTATCCCAAGGTCTAATGAAATAATAACTTCAGCTGCTCAAGCATAGTCAAGTTTTACTTCCTCCTTTTCGTGCCACTGCACCACTAACAACAACTCTCCTGCCTGCTACGAAACATTAGCCATCAATTATGTTGTAATTAAGAAATATCTAAGCTTTGGCACCTACGACCACATTACAAATTCTCCACAGCTGACTGATTTCAGAGTACGGAAAAGCAAATGCAAATGGGTTTTCAATTTGAAAAAGGCTTGTAGGCTAATTGAGTTGACCTTAAAATTGTCTTTTATTTAAAATTAACACCGGAATGTGAAGCAGTGACTGTTTTTCTAAAGAGTTACATTTGTAAAATATGCAGTTATACTTCACACACGGCACTGACTTCTGCAATCTAGTCTTAGCACAACATTTTTTTTTCATTTCATGGCAAATAAATCACATGAGTAGACTACAACTGACATAATATTTGTTTCTCTGTCAGTTTTTGTTTGTGTCTTGCAGCGCTGCCCTAATACTGGAAAATATCAACCTGAGCAATTTCTGTATGCAAATGCACGTTTGTACAACACAGATTTCAAGTAGTGTTTGTGTTATAGAAGTTGACAGCAGGTTCACGAATGTACGGCCGGCTCGAGGAGTCGGTTTATCACCACTGGCCGCAGAAACGTCACACCCCTTAATGCCAGAGAGAGCACTTCATCTGAAGCCGGCAGGTGCACACACGCATGGTCTCACGCTGAGTCGCACCCCAGCAGCCTAACCGCATTAGCTCGGCTGTTTATGCATTTAATGCCAGCTACAGCTATACATGCAGCAAGCCATGAATCACCCAGAGGACATTTGGGTGGTATAAATCATTTATATTGTTAAGCTTTCAAGAGGACACAGTCATTTATCCTGCAGTTCAAGGAGACACGGGCAGCTTAAGACACTTGTCAATGACGTGTTTGGAGAGAGCTCATAACAGGCTGTCAAGCTGTGATGAGATGCACGCCGTCGCATACCAAGACAGTGCTAAAACCAACATCCTCTTGCTTATCTGTGCCATAAAGGGATGCACACACACAGATGTAATCGATGGAAATGGTTCCAGTGCCGCCCTGCAGCTGCCATGGTAAATTATCACCTGTCATATCTGGGAAAATTTCAGCAAAGACACTTGATGTGGTGATGCTGGAGATATGAACTTTTGGGGGGGCGCTCTGGGGGAGTTTTGCACCCGTAGACCCCGTGCTAGCGTCTTCCATTCCAGGCGTCGCTCGCTGTTATCAGTCTATCTTAAGAAGATAGATCAAAACATGAAAACAGTGGCAGTGTGTTGCCTGAACAGAGATCAGAGTCAGGATAGGTTGATTTGTAATTCCCCATGCCTAATCTGCACCGGGCGAGATGCGTTTGTTGAAAACAGCTCTTGGTGTTGTGAGACATGAGCGCTGTTAACACTACACACAGGCGGCACAGCCAACCATATGTCCAGGTAGAAAGTTGAATCGCAAAGCATATCCACGCAGGCCTCACATGAAAGTCACAAAGTAATTAAATGATGCTTTATCTTTAAACATATGGCAGTGTCGAGAGAAAATAGCCTCAATTCAGACAGCCAATAATGAGAAACACCTGTAATTACTTGGAAATGTCAAGTTCTGTGACAAAGCGAGCGTGTGTTGGAGACGGCAAAGAGTTGCAGCTAGTATAAAAGCTTGTGTCGGGAGGTAAACTGCATGGTGAGTCAGTTTGTATTGCAGGTTGCTTCTCTGATCGCTTTGTTTTTCTGTTGAAGTTTCTCCGGAGGGAGAGCTGGCCGAGTTCTGAGATGGAAGCGACATAGGGGGAGCACACACTATTCCCACATGGGATTGTTCTGTCTCTGCAACGGTAGCAGGGAACCTTTCAGCCCACCAGCTCCGCACGTTTCCAACAGGATCAAATGCTGCCCACAAAATGCCAGTTAGCATTCTGAGGAAAGCAGTGTGTTTTAACAAGGAGAAACACAACAGAGTTCATGTAAGGTCTGTGTGTTGGAGAGACACTGAGCTTCATAATGAAAGTGGATTTTAAAGGCAACACTTGCAGGAACATTTCACATAAACAACCGTTAACTTCTACTTTGCATTTTCTGTGCATCAAGTTCTCATACCATAATGACAATATAGCATGCTTGTCAGTGTCTTGGAAAATGATCCAAATTACCTTTACAAGAAAGTACTTCTGATCTGCCAACTTTAAGGTCAAAGGTGCTAAATGGGAAATTGGGAACATTTCTATTGCCTCCGCACAGCTCTCAACATGGTGACAGTTGAGACAGCGGCTCGCAGCTAACAGCGCTAACAGTGGAAACAAAGTCAACAGTGCTGACAGAGCCAACAGTGTTAACCTGGGGGGAACTGGAAGGTGGGTGCTAAGCTTCCACGACGGCACAGTCGGTCCGAACAGTGTAAGTTGTAACTGCCATATGAGCGCAGTGCAGAGCGGCGTCCATGAGCTTGCCAGTGGGGCACGCTCACATGCACAAACATGCACTAAAAGCACGCATGGTCGGCGATGTCTACAAAGCAGAAGCTTGTATTACAGTTATTTGCTGCTATATCGATGCTCTGGATATCGTATAGAGAACCTTTACGGTCTGATTAAGATTAAAAGGTACTAAAGCTACATGGTTAATGTTAGGAAACCATTGTCATGGTTAAAAGGAAACCAGTGTTCACCGTTGGTAAAAGACAGGATGTTCCTACCCTAACTGTCTGCTGAAGAGCTAGATAATAAGATTGATATCACCCATGTTTGTACAGTAAATATAAGGCTACAGCCAGCAGCCGGTTAGCTTGACTTAGCATAAAGACTGGAAACACTAGCTAGCCTGGGTTTGTCCAATGGAAACAAAATCTGCCTACCAGCACCTACCAACATATTATATCTGTTTTGTTTGATCTGTACAAAAACTGATGTGTAAAAATAATAGTTTAAGGTTTTTTTTACAGGGGGTTATGTGTGAATATTTCTTGGCAGTAACTCCTGGAGTCTCAGCTGGTTGCCTGGCAGTCTCACGAGAAACAAATGAGATATAACATGTTAGTAAATGTGTTAATTGGTGAGTTTTAGAGGTGCTGGTAAGCGGATGCTTTGTTGAACCAAATTTTCCAAAAAACCCAACCCTATGATATTTTGCATCATTTTAACTTTATCCCATTACTTCCTTTTGCTACCTTTTCTGCCAACACGTTCTCATCCCAACTCGTCACATACTGCTGCTTTGTCACGCCCCTTGGCGCAACAAAACCACTTAGTTACCACCTGTGTTTGTTGGACACATCCACCTCCCCCCCCGTCCTTAATGTGTCTTTTCGCTCTTTAAACTACGTCACCACACACCCGCCGCACTTTGTCTGAGCGTTTACTGTTGCAGCTGATTGGTAGCTAATGGAAAGCCCGGTGCGTCTCATACGGGTGCTAATGGTGGCCTTTTGTGTTTGTATAACATGCCAACAGTATTTGACGCCCTGGGAAAGAGAACGAGCTGTTCCTGCTTAGAGAGGAACACACTTACTGTCAAGACAGGAAGAGAAGCTTTAATTTGCTTCAGAACTGCATTTAACCTGCAAAATGCCACTTTTAAAATGTATTAGACATTCTTAGTTTGGTTATATTTTAAGAAAAATAAGTCCTGGTTTAGGATCACGCAGCTCAAACACTACAGTTGGACACTTCATAAATCCCTTTGTATCTTTTGCTGAATGTTTGGGATGTCACAAGGACAGCTCTTACATTGAGAGAAAGCCATTTGTGCTCTTTGTCCGATAAAAGCAGGTAATGGATTTGTTCAGAAAGTGCCGGTCCTTCTGATGCGTCACCAAAATGAGCACTAAGTTTTGAAGGCCAGTCTACCCACCGGTTGATCTGACATATTCCCATCTGTTTCGAAACAATTATCAACTACTAATAACTATTAAAAGTCATGACCTTGGTAGCTTAGTGGTGAGCGGGCGTGTGGAAAACTAGTTTTTAACCATTTATACATCCAAAATGACTTGTTTATAACAGAAGGTTTGTTGGAACGGCATAATGGGAGTCTTAAAATTAACCAACTTCAATCAAATACAAAACTAGTTTTGAAAAACATGCATGCTGAGAAGACAAATCTGCTTGTCTCAAACCTTTATACGTCTCCTTTGTTTTGTGACTTTCAGCTATTATTTCCCTTTAATAGCATGCCATTCATTTGGGTGGCATTTTCTTGTACAGAGAGGTGCCTGGTTAACAAAGGGAGAAGAAAAGCCATTAAAATGGATGACTTTCTAATCAACAGAAAGCTACCAATGCAAAGAGGCACAAGTTGTTCTCTGAAACCGTCTTAATCATCCGACAAACACAATTATCGCCATCATTTCCCTGTGGGCCGAGCTCGGTCCGTGTTGTTTGACATCTGAAGTCGCGTTTTTACAAACTTCCCGTTTCATTTAAAGTGGGGCACTGAAAAAATAAGTCTACAAACAAAAAGCTTTCAAGATGTGGAGCGTCTTAGTTTGAGCAGTGGCATGATTGTCTCATGTGCTTGCTTGCATTTGTCTGAAATACAGTCCTGTGGTTGTTTTGTTTTTGCCACATTGCTGTTATGAAAGGAGGAAAAAAAATCATGACAGGGAAACTTGTGTTATCTCAGCAGGACGTCGTGCGACAAGCTCCCTCTCTGTCGCATTACCAGACCAATATGCTCAGTAAATTCCACTTAGCTCATCTTCATTTAGAAATCTGGATGCTTGCTGAAGACATAGTATGTCTCGGAGCCAAAAAGAGAGTGGTGTTTTATTATTTTAAATTCTTAGGTGTTTATGAGAGATTCTACATCAATGTCAAACCACAAATCTGCAGCAGCATATAGCTGCAAGCTCTCGCTAAATGAATGCTTCCATTTTCTCCACGTACTCTATGTGGAGGGGAGTGCTATGAAGGTGCACAACAGACTTAACAGACTTAACATTATAATATATTCAACACTTTTATATGAAGCTCTAGCTGTGCTTTTACAGTTTAGGATCATACTATATGAAGCATAGAGGCTGTGTGCATGCAGTGCCAGGATCCATCTAATTACTCCCTCTCGTGGGCTGCCAGTTCAAGGAGATGTGTGACAGTGTCGACAGTTCTGAAGCTATTCAGCGAAGTCCAACTGCTAGCTTTTGAGGACCAAAACAAGACTTGATTAGCGATGCCTCTGCAGGGGATGCTGCTCCATACAGCTGTACGGTTGTTCTGACAGCGAAGGTATCAGCCGGATTTGAGCCGTCGAGGAAAAACAAGAAACTTAAGAGAGGGACGAGCATAACAAGCAAACTAGCTCAGCTGCAGTCTTGTGCAGGCAGTTCTGCAGCTCCCTTGACAGCTATATTAGTGCTAATGGCATGCTGTGTTACTCCGTGGCACAGATGCACCTGGGCTGCAGGACAGAATGACTGCTGGATCAGCGTGAAAGCTTGTCGATTCAGGGGGCACAATGAAGCCCTTTCAGAGGTAAATTATACGGTAAAAATACATCCAATAGGCCTCTCTCATCCACAAGTCCTTCAAGTTATAGTCCTTCATATTTTCACAAAATCAATCCCCGGCCATGATAATATTTATGGTCTACAATGTTTCAGCAATATCCATTCAATGTATTTACTAGGGATGTTACATGCTGTGCCGAGGCTTCGAAGCGTGTGTCGAGTAATCCAGGAAGTTTTCTGTGAAGCGCGTATCGAGGCTTGTATCGTTTTAGAACAACGACGTCATTGAAGACGCCCAAAGGCGAAACACAGTTGAGAACTTGAATAAAAAGAAATGTCTCCCATCTATCATTTTCCTTTAGTTACACAAGCACATTCACTGCCCTCTGCCCAGTTAAACCACTGCCATATATCTGGAGTATATCTGCCTGTTATACAGTCTTTGACCAACAGGTGGTTTTGTGTGCACTCGAAGCCCAGATGAAGCCTCATGAAATGAACCCTTTTGCAACCCAATTTGCTGGAGAGCTTAAGTGCTTCATGAAGCTTCATCTCACCATCACTAGTAATTACATTGTGTAATAGGGGTGTTAAGATTTAGATTCTAAATCTGAAATCTATCAAAATAAACTTCCAATCTTAATCCTCAAAAACAAAAGCATCCCACAATTATGTTATTTTACTCCACCCTGCCTTCATGCACGTGCCCACAGAAAATACAGCTCTACTCAACAAATGCAACAGCACATCTCACTCATGGTTAAAACTATAAACCAGCACAAAAATCACAATTCCCAACATAAGCCACCATGTTCTGAACACACACATTAAATTGCAAACACTAACAAAAGTAACGTTTGCATTTTGGAACATAAAACAGCAAATTAAACTACTCAGTCCAGCATCAGGACTAGGCAGGCATGATGGGAAATGTGGGCCGTCCCTGTCACTACAATACTCAGGGCACTTCATGCATGCCTATGGCATTTTACACTGGCTGAATTAGCCTAGCGGCTAGCAGACTTTAGTTTAATTGGTTTCTCTGTCATAGCTCTTCTACTCTTACTTGGTTTAACATTAAGTCACTGCATCCCCCGACAGAACTTTTTAAAGAAGAATTTGAAAGTGTAAATGACAGTTGTCAGGGCATAAAACCAATGATCTGTTGATCTTTACGAATCAAGACTCAATAGTCTAACAATGGCATGTGTAAATCAAAAATCGAATCGTGCATTTGGAGAATCGTGACACCCCTAATGTGTAATCACCTGCTCTCTATATTGAAAAAGTGACATTAATACTTTTGGCATCTAGATATCACCAGTAAATAGATTCTAAATGTCAGCAACTGACGACGCGGTGTAAAGCCAGCTGTGAATGGATATTCGGGACTAAACATAGGATTTAGTCTCTGGATGGATTCATGAAACACTTTTGTACTTTTGCTGAAATCCAGAGTAAGATCATGTTGACATGAAATACCGAATCTGGTCATATGTAGGCTGCATACACGTGATTCATATGCATGATTCATTGCAAGAAATGTCACTCTATGGACAGTTTCTTAGAATAAAAGTGTAAATCCACAGGTTATAGAGCATTCAGGTTTTATATTTTGGCTCAAAGTAAAAACTTTGGTAATACTAGAAGAGAGCACAAAAGGAACAGCTTCATCCTAAAATATGTGGATATGCTGGGAATTTTTAAGTAATGTTGGTTTGTAATGGCTGCAGCAATTTACATTGCTCTTTATTAATTTAGACCTACTGCCATGGTGCTCAAGCACCACTGACAAGAGATGTTAGGAAAAAAAATGAAAACATTTCTATGAATAACACAATTTATTCCATAAATGATAGGCTGTGAAATATGGCGCACACCACTTCGGAGCCATCAAAAGGAAGCTTCAGGGAGAAACTGCATGAGGAGGCATTATCAGGCTTGTCAGCGCGGCCTGTCTAAAATAAATACCATTTGCATCTTTCTTCTATTTATCATCTGTTGCATTATGCCTGCTGTCCTCTCTTGCTGCTGATTAAATTTCCATTAGCCATGCTTACTAGTTGTGCTGGGGAGGGAGCTCCTGAAAAATGCTCTTTGAATGTGATTGCTCCGAGAGAGTCAAGGTTGGGTAATGACACGGTGGCATGATTATTTTTTTTGGGGGGGATATGCACCGTGTGACAGCGTGTCTTTTTCCAGTGCATTTCTGGCTTCTGTCTTGGAGGCTGGCAGGAGGAGAATGGGAAAGCAAAGAAGTCGACTACGAGATTGAAGGGGTGGAATAGAGAGAAGATGGACGTTTCAATCGAAAAGAAAATATCTTTTTGCATACTCCATTCATGCGTTAAGATGAGAACCACTGCTTGAGGGTATTCGGGAAAAAATAATCTCTCAGGAAATGTGTGTAAACCCCTCATCCGCATTCAAACATGAGCACCTAAAAAGTCTCAGCTTAAGTCGTGTTTTAATTAAAAATGTGCACATTTTCATGTAATTACTGTAGATGTTGATGCAATGCTGATTCAATTACTTAAAATGTATTTATTTAGCTCAAAGTCATAAATTTGTCATACGTTAGACCCTCGATGAATGCACGATTGTTATATGACATGTAGTCCAATTTGCTACATCTAACAATCCCTTTGAATGGGAGGTGAATTGGTGAGGGGTTACTAAAATACAAAAGGTAGGATGTGTCCACATTAGCTGACAAATTCTGGGCATATGACTCTGGCTATGTTACAGAGAGGCCCAGTTTTCTTATTGTATAGCTATACTGTTATTATGATCTTAAAACTCCCATACATTCATACTGAGACACTATTATTTTACCACGTGAATCACATTACTATCAAACATGCAAAAAACATCAAACCACAATGATTGAGTGCAATAGAGTCTGGGATTATGACGTAATCGGTGGTAAGCAACGCAAGGCATTGTGGGTCTTTAGGACAGGGAGGCTACACTAGAGACTGAGTAGTAGTAGATGTTGCGGTGGTGTTTATATCTTATCCAAGTCAAGAAACGGTGAAATGATGAACGCCTCTGGCTGTCACAGTCAGTTCAGACTTAATAAAGACATAATAATTTCTAATAGCTGTATTCTCATTAACGTGCCAATCTACTGTACAAGAAACAGCTTGCTAATAACCCTTACAACGTTGTGACAGCACCAGTTGGCGTAATGCTAGTTATCGGTGCTGTTGGCATGGTGGCTAACCACCCTACTCCGTTATGACATATCGCTTCGGCTGTGCATTCAAACATGTTGTCAGTGTGCAAACTGAGCACCGCTAGCCTTTACAACAGAGCCGCTTCACTGCACTCGTTAGATAATGTTTCATTAGAGTTTTTTCTCTGTTGATTTGTGTTTGTTGTCGCTGTGAGCTCATGGTAGGAAATTAATGAACGAACAAGTCAAATGGTGACCACTACCCAGAATGCAATGTGCCATGACGTTGCCCATTCTCTATAACAAAGAATGTTTATTACAGAAGCAACCTGGTGATTCACACCTCTAAAATATCCTGGTGACACAAATAGAATAAATAAAACAACACCCTGGCTCTTATAATTTAGTACCACAACGCTGGCGTGCTTGATTGAGCTCATTTGAAATCCTCAAGGAAAATATAATCTGTACTCACTGTTCCTTGGAGCTCAGCAAACAGTAACAGTCGTTCCAAACCCCTCTGTCCAGCGGTGAGCTGTGCGATGAAGAAACCCGTCATGAAGTTCCTCTTGCAAGCAGCTGTGATTCCTGAACACCTCTTCTGGCAGCAGCACTTGTGGGCAGCATCCGATGCACACTACCCAGAAATTCACAAACTATTATTTAACTATTGACCTCTTAAAGGGACTGTTTGTAACTTCTTACACCTATAAATCAATCCGGGTCAGTGTCCCATGCGCGCTCGCGTGTGGCTACGCTGTTCAGACTCACACTCCAACACAAACTACACTGAAGCACCGAAACCGCAAAGTTCTATCTAGTGAAGCCCGTCTGTTAAACAGTGTTGGCCGTGGTCGGAGGACGCTG
>CAKALG010014951.1:0-11075 GCA_916700815.1 Helicolenus hilgendorfi | reverse complement strand
TTATCCAGCGGCGTGCTAATGGGGTTACTCCCACTCCTCTGTGGATTTTCCTACCACCATCTATGAGACCACATAAGCGTTATCGGAGTAAACACCGAACATTTACATATTCATCATTACAAACATGACCTAAAATAGTACTATTAAAACACGGAGATGAAAGTTTTTAAGATCCTTGAACATCAGAGAGTTTAGAAAGTGACAAAAAAGGAGTCTAAAGACAGATGTAATGGTATTATTTCGTTATATGCAGCCAGCCAGACCTCTACTGATAAAGCAAACTAAACTCATCAACTTAATCATGGAGATCGGGGAACGTGGAAACATTGCTATAAAAAAGTCGGAAACTTCTAGACCACATTCTAGGTTAAAAGTTGATTTACAGTACTTGCCATAGTTGTGTATGTTTTTTTTTGCGCGGGAACTAATTATAATCAGTGCTTACCTTAACAGCAATGTTTTTCCGGATGTCAGCAGTTATTTTGGTCGGCACCAGACGGCAACCTGCGGATCTGAAAAGTGAAGCCATTGCGCAAGTGCCTTAAACTTGCATTCTTTCTAACCGCCAGCAGGGGGCGACTCCTCTGGTTGCAAAAAAAGAAGTCTGATTGTATAGAAGTCTATGAGAAACGACCCTACTCCTCACTTGATTTATTACCTCAGTAAACATTGTAAACATGAGTTTATGGTCTCAGTCGCTAGTTTCAAGTTTTCTTCAATACAGCGTGATGTTCATTTAGTAAATTATGGTCCCATTTAGCGTCAGATGTCTTATTCAGCGTTCAGTTGTACTTAGCTCCACCCTCTCGTGTCACTTCTAGTTGTAAAAAAATACCAAGATGGCGACGGCCAAAATGCCAACTCAAGGCTTCAATACAGCAGTCCACAAACCAATGGGTGACGTCACGGTGACTGATATCATAACTGATAGAAACTCAAAGACAGATCCCGAGTTGAAACTAACCAAGACTCTGTCTTAAACTGTGTGTAAGCTCTTCTTTTGGCCACTTGCGGGCAGCGCAACAAGCTGTAAATACAACACAGACATGTTATCACCTTATTAAAGTTGATATGTGTGAATGTACGAATGCAAAACAGTTGCCTATTATGTTGCGCACAGAGCAACATTAGTGTTCATTTGTAGTCATGTTTTTGTCCACCTGACAGATACTAGTCCAATATTCACTCTCATTTTAGCTCTGCTTTGGTTTCCACCAGCCCCTCAGGGGAAACATCTGGCTCTTTAGCTGCTAAATGCTCCACGATGCTTACCAGCTAAATCGCTTAATTATTCCTTGGTATTACACTGAAATCCTAAGAGCTGGGTGATAAATCTCTGTGAGTTCATCATTACGAGTGACCACTTTTTATTTGCTACACAACCACCTCTTCAGGACATCCAGAGGCCTACACGTTTACCTTTCAGCTCCTCCTGCATTCCCCGCCGACCTCTGTGCTCCTCCCTTTGTTCTCCCTACATGGGGAAAGCTATCTCGACAGTAGGAGATAAGCATCGACCAGACGCTCCGAAACACAAGAAGGAGCTAAGAGAGCGAGGGAGTTTTTTCGCAGTACACACTCTTCCCTTGCAGCCATGTCTTGTTTGTACACTGGGGAGGTGGCGAGATCTCATGTTTCACCAGCTCTTGTCGCGTAGCCTCACCGCTACACCGTCTGCTGCTGTCATCCCTGCATACCCAGTTGTTAAGAACAGCATGCACTGTGCAGTTGGACTGCTTTGCATCTTTCATGTGGAGGTTTGTGCTGCTATAAACAAGAGGAAGAGGGGGAATAAATCAGACCAGCAGAGTCAGGCGTAGGATCTGCTTTTTCCCTGCTTATTTCATGCCCCATTCTTTTTCTCAGGCCTCTTCCTCTCTCTCTCAGCCTCTCTACTGATGCAACATGACTCCAGCCTGATGTCTATCACGATCCTCATTACACCTCTGTTGTCCTTTTCCCAGACCCACATAAGAGATGCTCTGTCTCAGGTGGTCCTTGTCTGCCTCCCTCACCTCTCCACCCCCCACACCATTCTTTTGTACCGTCTCCCATTTTTCACAGAGAGCCCATCCTATAAAGAGATGAGGCAGCTTGTATGAATTTAAAAAGGTCAAGCGTCTAGTATGATACCAGGATTTTGACTTGTTACCTATAGCATTGTAGCAAATTTAGCACAGCTGGCTTGTAATGACATTTGGGGCGTCTGGTAGCAGCAGCAGCGGCAGCAAGAGCGATTTGTCTGGAAGGAATAGAACAAACCTCAAGTTGTAGCCAAAATAGCTGACGAGACAAAGAAAGGGATGGCTCCCATAGAACCTCCATGTAAAAAGACTAGGGATGTCACCATACTTAGGTACCAATTTGATACCAAAATTCTGTAAACGTTGGTACCGTCAGGGCTCTGGACTAATGGTGTCCCGTTGCTGATATAAAATGTGTTTGGGACTATCGACACGTCCAGGAGATGCACCCTATTTTTTCCCTGATAGTGCTACATTGTGAACAACAAGAATGTGTTGAAATCGGCAGGACAAGAACTTGGTAATGTTGGCTTCTAGCTTCAAGCAGAACTGTGCTGTTTACCGGATGATAGCAGCTAATATTAACTAGCTCTCGTCCTGCCAGTTTCAACAGTTGATTTACATTATGATGCATTCAGGCTCAGTTAACTAAAAATTAGTATTAGGCGAAGCTAAATTCTGACATTATCATGACGTGTTCAAATGCAGTCTCGTAAATTTTAGTTTTTGGTGAGAAACTTGAATAAATCCAGTTGTTTGAAGGATAAGTTTTCTGAGCAATATAACATAGATAATAGAGGTGGAATTATGGCCTGTTTCACTTCCTAACAAAAAACAGTATGCAAACGGTAATAGAGGAGTGGATGTTGAAGTACAAGGGATTCATTGTTTTATTGTTGTTTTTTACTGTGGTACCAAATTGGTATTGAGAAATGCGGAATTTCACTGGTATCGGTTTTGACTACAAAATTTCTGGTATTGTGACATTGCTGAAAAAGACAAAGTATTGCCACTTATTGATTTATGAGTGGCGTGCGGTGAACATACTCCACAGCAGTGAGCGCTTGAGATGTTAACCGAAAAAAGATGAGCATTAAAGTGCCACTTTAAATCAATGATCCACTGGCTTCTAAATGGGAGAATAAAAGCTAGATTTATAAGACACCAAAGTGCTCTATGCGACAGAAAAAACAAACACAGAATGTTAAATCTCAGACATGTTAATCCTCAAAGATGTTCTTCAAACTCGGTGGCGCGCTCTCTCCATGGCAATCAAAGTCCTCTCCCAGAAGTTCTGAATGGTTTGTGATGATGATTGGTTGACCATGTTGCTGAGCCGAGGAGTGGATGCAGATGTGGCTAATTCCAATGGTGCATGGGATGCTGATTGTGTGGCACAAAGTGCTAGCAGCTAATCAATACGGTTAGCATCGCTAGCCCCTCGTTTCTGCATCGGAGAGCTCGGCACCTGTCTGACTGTGGCCCGGCGCTAATTTCAGCTTGATTATCATCAGAGCTCATCTGTTTCCCTGCATTCCAAAAAACTCTCCAATTAGAAGACTTTGGGTGCTGTTAAATCAAAGTGTACAGCATCGTACTATACACAGCGGGGACAATCACTCGAGTATGGGGAACCTTTTACAAATTTAGTAAAAGTCTGAACTGCAATCACAGAGTTTTGTGATGAACTTAGTGCAGTTAGAAATATACAAGATAAGTGATAATTAATGCGATGTTGCCATCCTCTAAAACAGTTCTAGTCCATGTAATGTGTCAAGGTGATATCTAGAATCCCAAAGGGTGCAACATTGTAAATATTTCATTTGTATATGTTGTTCTACACATATTCATTGCAAGGTTGTGTTTCCCATTAATGGCATTGTTATCAACTGACTCGTGTTTTGAATTTGGAATACGCACAGGAATATCATTTGAATAGCAAAATAAGTACCTCGATATCACATATACACGGGTCTGCACAATAATGTATAGCTATCACGCGTTGCCCATGTGAAGACAGAGCTCGCGGCTATCATTCCCCAGCCTTTGTTTTTCCTCCTCTTTTAAAGCAGGAGACGAGCCGGAGAATGACTCCATTAATGCAGAACCTATTTCTTCCAAATCAAAAGAAACACCCCACCCAATGTAATGACAACGTCCTCCCTCCTTGCCTCTGGTGCTATTCTTTTACTCATCACTGGAAAGGAGGTCATGAAGGTTGGGGGTGTACAGTAGAGTATGGTGAAGAGTCAATGGGCATGTGTGTGGGGATGTTTCCTGTCAAAGTACTACCAGCTGGTCCACCATAGATTTTAAGACCATTATATTTTGTCTTATTGCTATTGTTAGACGGTATCATATATACAGTATAATAGTAAATATAAATGCTTTCTCTTATTTTCTGTAGCCTTGCTTGTATTTAGGTACGTCCGTTTGCTTTTATATGTGATTCTTTAGCTTAATGTGTCTTCAGAAGGCCTTCAGAGGTTATTTTGGGCTCTCTTGGTAATTCCACATGATTTGTTTGTCCACATTGAGCAGTTCATTTTTAAGACTTTTATTGTATGTTTCTTAGTATGAATACATAGGTCAACAAAACAGATACGTATCCACAGAATATGAAAAATGTATTTTATTCATGTATATCTTAAACGCACAATATGTAATTTTCTGACGGAGTTTGGTGATGTTGTGCAGTAGCGTGGGATCATGGGAGTTGTTGTCTTCACCACCATTGCCGTCATTGCCGTTAGCCTCTCCTGGGTAGGATTCCTTCAGTGCCAAATTATCCGCAGAGGGTCTCCTCCTCCAAAACAAATGAATCTGGTGATTAAAACTGGTTAAAAAAAAAAAAAAAACACTGATTAAAGCAGTTTCACGTAAAAAAAAAATTGGTTTCTCCAACATAGTTCGGCGGACAATGGATGTCCCAAGCCGAGCTGCCCCCAACGTTTGCTCTCAGTTTATGCGATAACATAAGATCCAGACATTCAGGAGGTTTTTAACTGGTTGCCAAATTATTCACAGAGGTCTCTTCCTCTAAAAAAACAAACAGACCCAGTGATTAAAACACTAAATAAAGCAAGTTTGACATTAAAAAATCTGTGTTTCTCCAATGCTGTTTGGCGAACACTGGGTGCGAGCCGAACTTGCCGCTAAAGCTTGTTTCTCTGATAACTTCACATCTAGACGTCCGATGACTAAAATCCTTCATCCAGATAAAATAGAGCGAAAAACAATCAAGATCTAAAAAGTGTATCGTAATAATGTGGCTTAAAATTGGATATAAAGTAAACTTCAAGCACACAGGGGATATGACGCCATTGACAAGAAACCTGAAACGTACCGCTACCTTGATTGGAATTACAGATCTCTGGTTGGAACATTTTTACAAACATTTTGGATAATATGTACACCACTAAACAAAATATATAACATAATGCTGAAATGCATACCATTAAAGGAGGGCCAGATGACATGAACTAAACCCCTGTGCTATTTAATTCTATTCTGCATTTAGCATCTCTCTGCAGATGGTCACCTGTTGTGGGAGTCTGTGCTCAAACCACTGATGGTTAGCCACTGTGGCTGGAGTCCTAATTAAGCCAGGGAGGAAATATCGTTAGCCAGCATCATAATGATGCTAATTGTTTGCTTCGACCCAGGAAAAGTGCATCATGGGCATAATGATATAATAAGAAGCTCTAATGTCACCCCCAATGGGAGAGCACCTGCTTATTACACACTGAAAGCTATATTTAGTCACTGTAGGTACTAATGTGAATTAACGATGTATACACACATGTGTTTTGCATCATCCATGCTCCAGTGACATTCTGTTCAGGCTATTTGTTTGTGTGCATTGCCGATTGTGGGCTTTGTCTAAAGAGGAGGGGAGACTGAAGAGAGAGGGTCTGGAAGAGGGTAGGGCGGCGTTGCCTTTCATATTCTCAGCATGAATCCTGCAGAAAGTCATTACCCGCAACAATAGAATTTCTGCTCTATTTGCTTGGCATATTTTTTTCCATCTGGCCTCTGAAGTATGCCACCCTCTGTCTGGAGTCTAAAGAAGTGCCCCCAGACAAACTGGTATTTTCGCCACTGTAACAAACATGTCGTAGTCTCTGTCTGAGGATGTGTTGGGAGTACACGGCCGCCATGTTTTCACATTTCTACCATTCTTATGCAACAATAGGATAAGGCTAACCAAAGGTGAGAATCCCCCTTTTGTCATGGTTGCCATGGATGTCTGAAGGACCAGCAATTTCAAAATAGAGGCTTCTTGTTTTGACATCTTATCCAATCCAATCCAATCCATTTAAAAAACATCAGTATTGAGTAGGGCTGTCTACTCAACAAGCTAGTATGGCATGGTTGGTACCAATGCGTTCCAAAGATTTTTAGTTTCATATTGTGCCAGTATCTTCACTAGCTTTAAAAATGAGCCCGCTACAACCTAAAAATCACAAGTTGCGTTAATGCGATAAGAAATTAGTGGCATTAAAACGAATTTGCGTTAACGCGTTATTATCGTGTTTACTTTGACAGCCCTAGTATTCAGTCTTGCATGGTTGGAAACCATTGAAGGCATTGGATCCATGCTGCAGTCTGGAGCTCTTCATTAAGAACTGAACAATGCAGTGTATCATTCACATGGAACAGAAGCTTTCTATGGTACCTGAAAATAATTTTCCAATTGTGTCTGCATTGAACTCGCCGTAATCACGTCTCATTGCACTCCAACAATTAAACAGCTTTGGGGAGAACTGAGATGCAATAATGGATCCAAACAAAACACTTGGCAACCTACTGTAACGACCCAGTACATGGGAACTATTCTGAACGGGTGGGAGAGCTCTCATCTTTCCTCCCAGCTCTCCTTCCACGGCTTTTTTTCACTCTGTCTCTTATTAGCAGTGCATGAGAGTGGGAGGAAAGAAGGAATGCTTTCTGGCACGGGGGTCCTTTTGTTGTCTTGGCGACTGCTGCTCAGCCATCTCAGAAAAAAAACTCAGGGCCCTAATACATCATCACCCCGGCTCCCCAGGCAGTCGTCGCGAGGCTCGGATCTGATTCTCTATCGGGCGTCATCCTGTTCCACAAACACAACCCAGACAACATCGAAACCACAGTCACCGTTTACCCCAGAAAATCTGCTCTTTCTGGCAATCACCCAGCATCTTAACATTCACCAGAAATGTTCCTGTGCTGCTGAGCGTATATGTCCCCATTCATCTGCAGATATTTAAGTGAAGATCGTTTTTCTATGTCAGGCTTTGAAGTGCCTGTTCTGCGCGCTTTAAATACGTCTGTGTTTTCCCCGCTAGCAAGACAAAGCCTCCTTCTAATTTCGGACAGCCGTCAGATTTACATAGCAAAGTGGCCCACCTGCTCTGTGTTTGTCAAGCGGAGAGAGAGACGGATACAGTGCCTTTGTTTAAGATTGTAGATCTGATTAGAAGATTACTAATTCATCCTTACAAAGCTTGGGTTACTAGAGTGCTTCATGTTTTTGGCTTTATACAAGATCTTGAATTTCTATTCCTGTGCTGATGTAAGTGGATAGCCTTGTGTAAATAAAGCTATCTGTAAAAGCTACAGTAGGTTTCTCCGGATAATGATTCGAGGAAGCACAAGACAAACATTGTAATAAGTTTCCAATAAACATGCTTTAAGTTATGGAAAGGTCTCCATTAACTCTGGAATGCACAATTTGCCTCTCCAGCGTCTAGCTCCCCGGCTTTGAAAGACCTGTTATTACTCCAAATGTGAGATCTTTATTCATTTTTTTTATTGTAATTTCTGTTAGAATTTCCTGCTGAGAAGACACACCAACACACACTTGCATGCACGTGAAAAGCTTTATGAAACGTTTCCCAGGAGGCTTAGTGACTGAGGACGTGTCACGTAGATCATTTTCTCATTTCTCCTTTTGATGAAAGCTTGTTTTGAGAACCTCCCCACCACCCCGCCGCCCCCCGCCCTCTTCGAACGCACAAACTAAAGTGACTGCAGTGAATGAAGATGCTCAACAGGATATCATAGCTGTCAAGGCGATATTACATTCCCTGAATTGTTTCTTGGACCATTGTTAAATTGAATTACCCTGCAACTGAAGGATCAACATCATCTGCATACAAATGCGTATTTATTATTATGCAGGGATTTAATAACCAAACTATTTCTCGCTGTTAAAGTTTGAACATAAATGGCTACAGTTTTTAGGGCTGGGATGATACACCTGTCTCCCGATTCGATACTATCACAAAACTTAGGTGCCGATTCGACAAGTATAGCAATTTGATATAAGGATTTATTGCAATTCACTTTTTTAACACTAGACCATGGGAAAAAGTTGAATCATACACTTCTAGGGACTTTTACTTTACAACCCAAAAATCTCCTTCACGAATTAGTGGTATGTTCTTTTTCAATTCATAAGGGACATGCAATATTTTATACTTCTGGTGAATATAATCCAATCAATCTTATTTCTATGTATGTATTTTGAATATAGAGTTCCTTTTGTTAACACCTTATTTTGAAAACCGGACGCAGTCACACGTGTATACTTCCGCTAACTTCGCCAAGTCCGTCGCTAGCTCTTCCGTCAGCTCCGTTCTCTTTATCCATCCATGGTCCGCTCCATCGGGGCCGTTTGAATGCATTTAACATAAATGTCACTATATGGGCGCTCTACAGTCGTAGCGTCAGCCCATTTGACCACAGAGATGCGAGTGACGGCTGGTTGACCGCACGTTACCGCAATACGATAACGTTTCCTGTCCGTGACAGAGTTAGCTTGCAGCTTTAGCCATTATGTCTAGCTCTGCTTTCCTGTCAATGTGTGAACTCCGAAGTGTTTCCATACTTTACTGGATGTGTAGTGTTTACCACTTTGGATTTAAAATGTGACGGTGCAGGTCGTATCCACATGGACCCTCCGTTTTCTACTTTGTTTTGGCTCACTGCGGCAGACTGCAGTTTGTTTTGGTTGACGGATACGGAACAGATATGACCTCACGTTACTCAGACTATAATATATAATACTCTGGTAACTTCCTTCTACCTCCATATAGACTCAAATGAAGCAAATATATCGATTCTAGCATTAAAAAATTCAATTCAAAAATCGTAAAAAATATACATAGGTGAATCCATTTTTTCCCCACCCCTAATTGTGATGGAGTTCACTGCCCCCAAACCTGCTTTGAACTGTATTCAAAGTCAAAGTATCGAAATAATCGCCTCCACTGTGAGCTGACCTATTCTCAATTGCATGTGGAAACCAATTCAGTCCTGCTTCCCAGATATGTGACGCGACTCCAGTCTGGCAGGGACGGACAGGAATGAACGGCGTGATAAGGAAGTCCAGACCCAGTCGCCCACTGCCCGTCGTCAGAAAGGCAGACGTGTGACAGATCATAAAATTAACAGGCTGCTCCTTTTTTTTTTTGACATACAGAGGCACTGCACAAACACAACTGCTGACCAGAGATAGCCGGCAAGGCAATCACCACCAGAGACAGCGCTGGAGGGGGGCGGGTTGGTGGGGTTGAAGGGGGGTGAAAATGAAGAAGGTGCAGGGTGGAAAGATGAGCTTATGTAGAAGTTTCCTGACATTTTACTCAGGAAGAAGCAAAGCGAATGCTGGTTTGTGCTATTTGACAATACAAATGAAACATTTGAAACATACATGGATTAGGCCTGCAACTAGCAAGCCCTTATATGTCCCCAAAGAGACGCAGGCAGCCATGGGAAGCAGGACAGACAAAGTACACAGGCAAACGGGGACATGAGCAGTTGGCCGAAAACTTCTGATGTGGACTCTTGAGGCTATGCAGAAGTGAAAAGTATTAATTTGCCTTAGCAATCATTTTCATTATTGATGAAAATAATTAACTTGCCATCACAATTTCCCAAAGCCCAAGGTGATGTTTTCTAATTGCTTGTTTTGTCTGACCAAAGATATTAAATTGACAATGATGTAAAAGGCAGCATATAATCATGTTTGAGAAGCTGGAACATGCCGTGTTGTGTATTGGTTCTGCTTTCTAAATTATTCTAATTAATTTAAACAACTTATTCACATTGAATTAGTTGTAGCTGAAACAAGACCAACAAATCAACAAGACACGGTAGCAGCTCCGAGAGCTGCACTTAAAGGGAGAGTTTGGGTGTTTTGAAATGGGGTTGAATGAGGTACGTATCCATAGTCAGTGTATTACCGACAGTAGATGACGGTCGGCATGCCACCAGTTTGGAAAAGCAGACAGGAGTACCAGCACGGAAGTAAAGCGATGTACTGCTGTGGACGGGGGCAGCAGCAAAACGTATTTTAGCAGCGGTAGACCAGCATCTCCTGTGTTCTGCAAGGTAAAATTACTGTTTTTTTTCTCCAATAAAGTCTGGTTGCTTCAGTTTCAGTTCCCTGTAGGAGGCATTGACTGTATAGCTGTCTGAACTCACTTCAAAACACCCAAACTATCTCTTTAAGCCAAGAAATGCTTTGAGCTAGCATGAAACCGTTTGCTAATTATCACTAAACACAAAGTACAGCTGAGGCTGACTGTCATTAGTTTTGCAGGTATCTGATCAAAAAGCAAAGTATAGGACAAATTGAAATAGACCTGATGATGGCAACAGAAAAAACATCAGGGGAACGCCAAAGTTGATTCATCCTCTGGGGACCACGAATGTCTGTACAAAATTTCATGGCAGTCCATTTAACAATAACTCAAGATATTTCAGTCTGGACCAAAGTAGTGGACTGACCAACCAATAGACAATGCCACTGATAAATAAAAACAGACACCTGTTAACTGTAAAACAACTGCAAAGAGAAACGAGTAGTGAAAAGTGTTCATTGTTACTGGACAGCAGCAGTAAGGTTTTTAACATTCATTGAGGCAGCCAAAGGTGCCGTCTCCCAGATATAATTTAAAGATATCCATCAGCCACGTCTCCTCTACCCGGCCTTCTGAGCTCTCCAGGATGACCAACGGGCCTCAAACCATGGCCATCTCTGCTCCGGCTGATAACCTCTCACAA
>CAKALG010014950.1:0-16963 GCA_916700815.1 Helicolenus hilgendorfi | reverse complement strand
GGCCGGGTGTGAAGCGATCAATCTGTGAAACAGACAGAAAAGCATAGATGTTGATTTAAATTACCTTCCACTTGTGTGTCTGCGCTGTACTCACTTATTATGCATCACATCAGAGCCAATGACAAAGACACTCACACATCCAGCATGTTGGGGTCTGTGAACTGCACGAAGAGATCTTTGTCTTGGAGCACCCCTGGACAGATAAAGAGGGCGTTAGGGGGAAATGTTACCATTTGCATATTTGCATGATACAATGAGATGGCATAACAATATTAATAAAACTCAGCAGGTCTTACCTAGGGCAACTGGGTCTGACCTGAGCCCCGGTGTAGCCACGATGATCTGATCCAGAGACTCTTTATTTGTCAGCATTTTATATACCTACGTGAGGGGAAAAGACAGGAAGACGTATTTGTAAATGTAGCAGCAGCAGAAGAGGAAAAATGATTAGTAACCTAGGAAAAGTAGCAAAGAACAATATGTCTATTATTATGTCTAAACATTGTTTGAGTGCCATACTGTGATTTAAAAGCTTTGTCAGCTGACAGCATCTGGTGCTGACACATATCTCCATCCACATCTGGGCCAATACCCATGGATAAATATCAATACAAGTGAGTAGCTCACAGTGTACCAGTTTATTATGTCAGAAGAATATGCTCATTCCCATCTAAACTATCCTTTATCACACATGTTGGTATTCTAAAAGTGTTTGTGCCCTGTAAGTTCACGCCATGGAAAGCTGTCAGCCTGTTCCTGTTGAGGATTAATCTTTGACCAGCTCGTAGCTGCCCAGCGTCCTGCTCACACGTACACTGAAATTCTGAAATCTAGGGTGATCCAACCAGAGGTAAACAGCTGTGAACACAGGTGTAACTGCACCCAAGTGACAATGGAGGAAAATCGAAATCACCAAAGCCAAATCGTCTCCAGGTCAAGGATGTGTGTGTCCAAACATTTGTTTAGTGCAAACACCCCGATGCATTCCTGCATTCGGCAGTGAATGACAACCTAAAAAGCTACTTCGGATTGATGAGAGGATGAATTCCATATACCCACCTACCCTCTTCTCTAGCTTTATGGCAAATGTGCAAATGTATTAAGCAACAGTCCCAGTTTTCCTACATAATTAGAACTAGTAGAAGAGAAGTTAAATCTGATCACAATAGGTCAATCAGGGTGCATTTCTAATGTATTGTTAAGTCAGGTCGGAATGTATCTGAAAAGAAGAAAAACAAATCTAAACTTGTTCCCCTCAGTTATAACAAGAAGGATGACATGTTGTACTATTCTATACTGTTTACTTGCACCAACATCACCAAAGCAAATTCCTCGTGTAAATCTCTTACACCTGGCAATAAACACGATTCTGATTCTGATTCTGATTCTCTCAAAATAATATTCTAAAACTAAGCAGCTAAGTAGATCAAATGGAACATCATTTTAACTCTTATGGAGCAGAGAGGGGTGTCACCGTGGGCAGCGGTGTGTGTTTTCTACTCACTGAGTCTCTGTAGGCCGAGTTGAGAGAGTGAAGAGCTGCATGAAACACCCTGAACTCCCTGGCTGCAGTTGCTCTGTTCACAGGCTCTAGAAAAGAAACACACACACGCGCGCACACACACACACACACACACATGTTCAGATTCAGCCAGCTTAAACACTATTTATTATCCAATACTTAAAAATGACAAACAGACAGACCTGAATTGCTCTCTGACTCCGGCCACATCTTTTTGAGGATGTGTAATGTGGATCCTGGTTGAATCCCACAGGCATCCAGAGTTAAGTCGTCCTTAAGTTTCCGCCCACAGTGGACCAGCTCTGATACGAGACATGAATAGAGATAGAACATTTTAATTTAAGAGCCATATTGTATTATTTACATTTTTTTTGCATCTGATTATCATTTAAAAAGTACATTGTGTTACGCCATCAAAAATGTTTGACATACATTAGAATTTATGTCAGTTAGTCATGTAATCAAATGGGCTTTGATCTATATAGACTCAATGATGTGTGTTTTGCCTTGTTAAGATGTGCTCCTCTAGTCATCCTGCTATTGGACAACGTGGGCGTGTCTCTTTAAGTATGGTTAATGCTAGTTCAGTGGAGCAGGATGGGGAGCAACAACTTTTCTGACTTTATGTAGTGGCAGCTTGCTCTAAACCGTCCTTTCCACTTCTAGCAGGATGTAAAGGTTTCTGACTCACACAGATCACAGATTCAGTTATTTTCCAGTGGAATTGGTCCGTTTTTGATAGTCAGAGATTTGTCATATGGATATATTTTTGTTTGTTTTAATTTCTGTGGAATAAACCATTCCCTCACAATACGAGCCTCATCTTTGAAGCTGATCAAGAAGTGAGTGTCTGCAGAAGGCAAGTGGAAGTTGGACATGGTAGTCTACTTGAGTCAGAAACCTTTACATCCTGCTAGAAGTGACAAGGGCGGTTTAGAGCAAGCTGGCACTACAGGACAAATAACAATATGTATACGACATACACTGACAGCACACAAACACAGAAACAGCTGATATATTGTGCTGTAACACACCTATTAGTTCAGGGTCTGGGATGGAGTCTGGGATCTGTGCTGCAACAAGTTGTTTTAAAGTAGCTATTCTGTATCCTCCAGGTGGGACATCTCCTGGCATCATGTCTGGGAAGTGGAAGGTGGATTTGGGCTGATCCACCAGCTTCAAAGACAGGTGCCAGTCTGAAGAAGTCATCTCTATACCTTTTAAACACAAACACAAACACAACATTAATACAATTAAATCACTCAACCTCTTTGAAATTCTTTATATGTGATATCTCTCTTATTATTTTTGTATTTTTTGTATTTCTTATTATTTTTGTTTAAACGGGCTGATCCCCTTCTTTAGGAAGCAAATACATCAACCGAACACAGAAACACTAGGATTGCATCCCTGAGGTGCCAGACAACCTTCGCCAAGTATAAAAATATCTCATAATAAACCATACTTGAGAACAAAATTACACACATCAATAAACTATCAAACATTATAAAATAAGATGAATCCCCTAAAAATATATTTTGTTAACTAACTACATGTTTGATCGATAATTACTGGTGTGAGCCTGAGGTAGCTAATAATTATACATTATAGTTCCACTATATGCTTTCATTTGAAGATAACACAATGACACTTATATTTTTTTTCATAACCAGATACTATAGAAAATAAACACAACGTTTGTTTTAAGAGGAGGGACTCAAGATGTCACCTTCATTTTTATCTTTTTTTTTTTTTACATGAATAGTAACCTTAGCAAACCTGCTCAACCCTCGTTAGCTATTTAGCCTTTGCTAAAATAAATCTGTCGATTCGCTAAATTAAACATGAGCTATTCGTATAGTATGCATTGGTTTACAACAATCCTTTTGATAACATGATAATAAATGTCAAACCTAAACGCCAGGACATCTGTAGTCTTTGTAAAAGAAGCGCTCACTCACTCACCCTTTTATTGTTGACACTTTGATTCTCTTCCTGGTTTTAGCCACGTGGTCTGTGTTACGTTTACGTGCACTATCCAAACATGGGAGCTTTTACTTCTCTGCGTCCTTCACTGCATTTTTTAAGAATTGGCAATCCTAAAATCTCCTCCTTCCTTTCTCACACACACACACACACACACACACACACACACACACACACACACACACACACACACACACACACACACACACGCACACGCACGCACACACACACACTTCAAGACAAATTAATGAATGAAAGACTTTATTTCGAACATATGAATAAATAAAAATAGATACAAAAATAATAACAAACAAAACAAGAGTAATAGTGTCCGATATGTGATTCGGATATTGATTTAAATATCTATAATGACTTCTGGGCAATCGTTACCAAACAACATTGTGAGTGGGAAAAAATAAAAAAACGTAAAAACAGATACATGGAGAACATGGGGAAAAGCAATTACAAGACAGCAATTAAATTACCCTTTAAACGACTTTTGAAACATTTGACATTATTTCCCTACCCCTTTCTCACTTCTCCTCTAATAACTCATCTATCATAGAATGATAATATAAAATAATATATAAACTATCCCAGATTTATTTACATCCCAAATTAAATATATGAACAGCATCCCAACCCACATATCCATCTGGAGTTAAAAAGTAGATATAAACCAACCCTTAACACAACCCTTATCACAACTCTTCCTCAGCAATATACCTCCCAAAAATGTATTTTGGACAAAGAGAAAACTGTTAACGTTAAACAAATTTAAATCACTGCCCGGCGTAGGCATTACTTTATAGACACTCACTGTGTTTTTAAGAGTAAAATATCTACTTTTTTTTTTCTTTCCCTGTACTGCATACCACATGTTCCCAATTGATTTTCCTGCTGCATATTCTTTCCAAAGCTGTCATGTCTAGGGGAAACGTGATTCCAGACAGTATAATGTTATTATGGTCTGCATGTCTCATTTTAGGTCAATCTAAAAGTGTTATTATCAGACCAATCTCTGCTTAGAAAGTATGCAATATGTGTAAAGACCACAAATCCAAGCCAATATAATGCAATAGCATGAATTAAGAAAAAAAGTAATTTCATCAGCAACAACCAATTATTTTATAAATATAGGAGGCATATGCTTAGGTATATTAACACGTAGGCTCTATAGTATTTTTACTTTTTTTTTGATTTTACAAAATATAAGCACAATAACAATATGTACATACAAAACTGCTCATGCCAGGGGTACATTAAAAAGCAAAAAATAAATACAAATAAAATACAATAAACAAAAGAGAAATATACATCTATATAGAGAAAAATACAAAATCAAAATGGATTTATCAAACACATAGTTAGTTTTGATTGCCTTCTTATTCTTAATGTTTTAGGTTTGAAGTCCGACTGTCTCTTCTTGTGAATGTGGAATTAAATGTGCAAAGAACATAATATCTTTTTCCTTCTCATTTAACTTCAAAACACATAAGAATGTCCTTTTCCTAAAATTGAATTGTTTGCCCAGTTTTCCTTCTTAAATAATGTCCAACATCCACCCAAAATATGCTGCTATACATACATTGATAAAACAAATGACATATTGTTTCTTCTTCTAATTCACAGAAAGTGACAGAATATTCAATATCAATTGTAAATCTCTCCAATGTCTTTTTTTGCTGGATATATGTGATGCAACATTTCAAAGGAAACTTCTTCAACTTTATTACTAAGACAGAATTTGTCCCCAACTACCCAAATTGTCTGCCAATTAGCCCTATAATAAATCTGTGCATTTCATATAACCTCTTGGGAACCGGGGAAAAAAAGTGTCTTCCAATTTCTTTTTTGTGATTTCCTTTATATATAGAGTAAAATAAAATAAACATCTTACAATTTAGACTTTTTAAATATTATTAGTATTTTGTTATTCTACAACATGTCCACTGTAGTGCACCACAGGACGAGTTTAATGTGAAACGACAGCCTAACTTAGAAGACAAATAAAAATAACAAATTGTGGCTGTGGAGTGATTTAATAATAAATATATGCGTCTCATATAAACCACAGTGAGACGTTCAAGGACCATATGATAATCCAACACAATTCATCCGGTATTCAAAACTTGCCTTTATAATATAGTATAGTCAGTGTATGTGACCCAGCCCATTGACATGTGTCCTCTGTAATGAACATTTTGTCCACACGCAAATCCCCTTACTCTTTTGACCTACTCTATCAACCCCTGGTGTAATGTAAAGAGGAAATCCTAGGCTTTCCAGTGATATGGCATGTTTTTTTGTTTTTGTTTGTTTTTATCAATTTGAATGTATTCTTGGTTTATTATCACTCTACAGCCATTATATGTTAATATTTTTTAGTCTTTTCACACTGAAATAGTCCTGTAGTCCACTACAGTGGACAATAAAAATAAAGTTTAACAAGCCTAAATTGTTTAAATTTTCTTTTAACCCTGAATAGGAAGGAAATCACAAAAAAAAGTAATTGGAAGACACTTTTTTTTAACTCGGTTCCCAGGAGGATATAAACCGCAGTGATACATTTAAGGACCATATGATAATCCAACACAATGTATCCAGTAATAAGATAAAAGGTAACACAGACAAAAACAGTCAAAACTTGCATGTATAATAGAGTATAGTGAATGTGATGATGTAGACATACCGGTGTGTGTTCACAAATGGTTAACCTGGGGGTCGGGGCTCTGGAGACTCTGTTTCTCCCCTCGGTATGACATCACTGCTGGACAAAGCAGCAGCAACAAGGAGTGGTTTCTGTTGAAGAGAAGCGTCCCAAATCAATGGAGCAGACCCTGAAACACACCATATACAGCTACATCCGCCGTCAAGACACACACAGTTATCACGTCGGCAGCAGATCTAGTAGTAGTGCTTTGTCTTAAAGAGGAATGAACTACTCTACTGGAAAATAAAACACATCGGCTGTGCTGGACGGAGAGAAGAAAAGAAGAGAAGAGTCAGCGCCGCTGGATGGTTTTCTAAGTTTCGCCCTCCTATAACATGGTAAGAAGCCCTGAGACATTGTGTGTTTGAAAGCAGAGCGACCAGAAATGTTATCATGAAAAAGATAACTGTAAACTTGGGTTTGACGAGTAACAGCTGGTCTGGTGGGGAGCAGAAGAACCCCATGAACTCAGTCGGGGTATCTGCTCCACATAGTTGGCTCTATTTACTGGCTCTGTGTGTCATGTGTCTGCTAGTTTTGTTTCTAGTTTTTTAAGCAAGACATAGAGAGGCCTGCTAAGCTAACTTATAGTCAGTATACTGTTTCACAGATGGAGCTAATAACTGTCTATGAATGAAATGAACTGCGCCCCCATTTGACAAAAAGTCGACACTGCATCATCAGAGTGCATTTAATCTGTTTAACAGCAACTTCTATAACTCCAGATGGGGACATAAAAGTAACTAGTAAGATAGCCTTCTTTATCCCCAGTCTTGCATTGAACTATATTATATATATATAACCAAATTTTAAAATAAGTTTGATAATATTCTCTATTTTTGATTATCAATAAATCCCACAAATCCCAATAAATCCAGAACCTTACTATCAGATAGGTAAAAACCTACCCATGTACACCTGTTTGAGTATCATTTTTAGAACAATATTTGTGAGCTGTTTTTAAAAATGTACATCTTCAGTGTAAACGAAATGCAGGCTTGGGCCTGAGTGCCACTGTCAGGGTGGAGAAGCAGTAAAGTATGAACAAACAGACTAACATGATGTTGCTTTTGGTCTTATCATGGGATTTGTTAACAGTAAGAAAAATGTAAAATATAACCAGACTTATCCTTTGAGTATGAATATGTCAGTCCGTTTTTTTAAACACTCACTCACTCACTAGGCTTTAGTCCATACAACTAAACGTTTGGACTTGTTTCATTTAAGGCATATGTATGAGGATAGGCTAGGTCAGTGGTGTTCAAAGTGGGACCCCTTTAGGGGTCCTTGAGGGGGGTTCCAGGTGCTCCCCAGCAAAAAAAGGGGACTCATTTATTTTCACTATAATTCCATCCATAAGTAACACAATAACAGAATATCATGTGCAATATTACCTTTATATTTCTTATTTTACTAAATGTGTCTTACTTTTATTGTTATTCTATTAGGCACTGGTGTTAATATTTCTTCTTACACTTTATATTTATACTCTGTTGTGTTTTTTTTTTATTCTTATGTTGTTGGTCTTTTGTTGGCAAAATAATTTCCTTTGGTATTACTAAAGTTCTATCTTATCTTATATTATCTCTCTTATGACTGTTTTGGTCATGGGTTTCATAGCATACACCTTCTGTATTAAAACTAAAAAGCAAACATCTGCTCAAAATCTTACAAAATCTTGCAAAATCTTATCAAATGGGGTCTGTGGTCTAATTTGTGGCACTTTAGGGGTCCTTGATGTGGAAAAAGTTTGGGAACCATTGGGCTAGGTCACAAGACCCAAGATTCGAGACACAACAAGGGATCACAAGACAAATCAGAGGGGTCAATAAATAATTAACAGGATAGAAAAGAAGAAGAAAAAAAAATACCTGCTACACTGAATTATGCATATTTTTTCCAGACTTGTCGCAGGTAGACAAGGTTGGGAACCATTAGGATAGGAGATGCTCTACTCTGTATAGGCTGCAACGAGGATGTTGCCTGGCCTCACGCTGCCTTTATCACATGATAGCACAGCTGTGCTCCGCTCGCTGGTGCAGCTTCCTGAGGAATGTAGGAGGATGTATTATTTACCGTTCTGATGCGTGTAGGAAATGATTTCTGACATAGTGAAGAGATAATGATGTTATTTGACATTGTACAAGATGCTCTACCACATTTTGTTTTTCTTTCTTTTTTTGCCTGGGATGGGATTGCATTGCAGTTCGGCAGTTCATAGTATTATTTCACCTCCATATTATTACACATATAAGTCTAGCTGCCATAAGATAAAGGTTACTTTGGCTTTACAATAGCAGAATTTTGAAGTGTCCGTCACATTGCTTACTGATCCTATACACTTTTTTGGTCTTGAGAAGACACATATGCTCAACGGTTCTCACTGCCTCAGTTGCTAATTATCAGTGAGATACAAATATACAGTCTAGTAGTGTATTATCTCGCTTATTATTGGATTGCTGTATGACACTGATGCATGGCCTATAGAGTGCTACGGGAATGAGTCCTAAAACCCAGAAATGAGTTAGCCTTTTAGCACATAGGGTTTCCTCGTCTGAACATCAGTGGGTTTTTTAGTTAGATGCCTGAAATAAGGTCTAACACAAGCATAGAGATACTGTATATAGCACAGTAAGAGATTTTAATGTTTTATTCCCTTAGTGGTAGCTAACAAGTGGCTTCTTGCCGACTCGTTCGCTGTTACAGCCTCGTTGTGTATACTCACGCTGATGCGCCTAACGTTGGCTTTTTGTGAAGATTATCTTTCTGAACAAAATGTGTACGTATCATAAAGGCGTGTTTGCAACAGAGCTTATTTTCTGCAATAATCCAAAACCTAATGGAAAAATGTTATTGGCTCTTTGTCGAGGGAACCAGGGCGATGCTAACTTCCTGGTAAGTCTACAAAAATACGTCATCCCTGGAGCACTCTATAGTGTGAATGGTAAATTTGAGTTTCAGTAGTTATAAAGAAACTTATCAAGTAAAACTTTCATACAACGCCGAAGCCATAAAGCTTTCTTGAAGTTTATGGAGCTCTCCTTTCTTCAGTTTGACGAGCTAATGTATAATTTGAAGTAATGCACTAGTTGACTTGACTACTATGGGGGGCATTTCCCTGCATTAAATGAATTCAGGCTTGCTAAATTCTCACCACTGCTTCCATATGGATTGGAAAGGCTCGCTTTCATCCCATGATGCGGTCCTTGATGATGGGACCGGTGCCTTCCAGGTTGGAAATGTCCCTATCGTCAAGGCTTGAATGGTTCCCAATGGTTTGATGAGCTTGGCAATGGTGCCAGCCATATGCCAATGAGGCATTTGAGCAGAAGGTCAGTCAGATTCATTATATTAATAGTGTTTAAGAATGGCCGTGTCATCCGGGAGAGGAGTGGACTCAAGAACAGCAGTGTCAGTAAAAAGACAAACCGTTAGAAAACCACAGTCAGATTCCATGAAAGAATACCGCAATGGTGCAATGCCCATGGCGAAATAGTAAATCTTAATGTTCTGTGATGCTTCAAGAATCATTTCTCTTTCCTTTTGACCTCAGTAAGAAGCTTAATAATGCTTAGCATAGTGTCAAAATGAAATACACTGGTGATTATGGCTCGAAAAGCTGCCGACCAATCACCAAAGGAAATTCAAGACATTCAGACTGTCAAACAGTCTCTCAGTGGCCGTTTCGTTTCCATTTTAATGGTCTTCAATTTAGAGAGCGCCATTATTAGTTAATTCCAAGAACCGCATTGAAATCTGAATAAAGAGCCAGCAATAGTTTTAATACATTGGTGTAATATTGTGATGGATAACATTGCTTTTTTTTAAAAAATAGAACCATGTGCAGTTCAAGTTTATTGTATCATCATTATATTCTTTAGGTTGCAAGTGTGGTCAGCTTATTTTGATCTCTGACGTTGAACTGAGTCGTTAAAGTTAAATCGTAAAATGAAAGGAAGAAATAAGCATTTACATGCCGGCATGGGGTCGGTAAAGTGCTTGAGTCATTCAGTAAAATACCCTTTGATGGCTTCCTGGTGTCTGTACAGCACAGACAGAGTCAGACTGTGGTTTGGTGTGTTGGCACATTTCGGTTCAGGCTATCCTTAGGACACTGTGCAGATATATTTGCAGAGAAGATGGCAGTGATATGTGTCTGGTCCTTTCTTCATTGAATATTTATTCACATTTTTTGAATAACTCATATTCGCTGCCTCTGAGGGTAAATATCTTGGGAGATTCAGATAGTGTTACAAGCGTCTCTTTTGAGTTAGTCTCTGGCAAGCTGTTGCCTTCTGAAGTCCAGAAAGCAAGTGGTGAGTGAGCTGTTATGGAAACTTCGTGATGAAGCTGCACTCCTGCCCACATCCTCTCTGCTGAAGCCATAAATGGAGCCTAATGGAAAACGTTTTTTGGTTCAGCCACGAGGCTGAGCTAAAGCTGACAACAATACAGTCATTCACAATGTAATTCTACATGTCCTAAACAAAACAAAGTTAGCTGAACTTGTAATAGTAGATTTGTGTAGACATTTAGCTGCTCAACCATATGGTTTCACTTTTGTTGAATGTTGGGACGTTACAGAATTCAGCCACACCTTTAACTTCGGATTTGATGATCAAAGCTGGGAAACACCCACAGTGGTTACTGTAAATGCTGTGTAAGACGTGGAAAATGTGAAAACAGATATCTCACTGATTTGAAAGTAAAGGTGGATACATGTTAAAAAGAAAGACAGTGTGGATATGGAAGCATGAGCTTTTATAGTGTTTAGAAGCTAACTTTTTATAGTATTGCCAGACACACAATACAGGTGTTGCTATTAGTATTTTCTTTTTCTGTTGTCAAACAACTGCATTTAACACTATCAATTAGGGTTGCACAATTAATCAACATTTTAGCCAAATTGTATATGGCCTACTGCAATTTCCAAATCCCATTTGTTAAAGGCTAAATGTGAGTCAAAATACCTTTTTATATTAAATATTGTCATGCTGCAGAGATGTCCTGACGTACACATCATATTCTACAGATTTAAGAAAACATCTTGTGTTGTTTTTCATGTTTTTCAATGAAAATTAGAATAATTATATGTAAAAATGATCATTTCCTATAATATCACAAATCATACTTCAATTGAAATATCACTCAAAATAATCGCAATTAGATTTTCTTTTTTTCAAAATCTTTCGGCCCTACTATCAATGGTCTTAAATGCAGTTGTCTTAACAACAGAAAAATATGTTTTCATTGTCATTGTGTGATCATAAAGTATAAAGTGTGCTGCCAAACTAAATGCCATGACTCATTCAGCTACACTCTTAAGACAATAGTGGTGGTAAATAATACATCATTGTGTTGTTTAACAGCCACAGAAATGAAAGAGAGGGAGTTTTCGATGCTTCACTGTGGATGTAGAAATTTTTAGATCTTTAAAAAGTTCTACATCAGATATACAGATTTATAAAACACTAGTTTGGATAGAAAACATGTTCACACATGAGCAGTATTTTAAAATATATATGTTATTGCAGACACGGTGAAAATAGGACTGCTGAAGTCTGTGGATGTCTGGAACCTTAAATCCTTTAATAAAAAATGGATTTTATTTTCATATTTATTGGATATCTTGCTCCCTGGTTGACTCACCATCACAGATACCTGGCTTTTGTTCTGATAGCATGATGTGTGGTTCTATGTAACACTGAGCAACTACTAAGCCGGCTTATAATAACCAGCAGTATGAGTAGCTGTTGTATTGTCTGATGTGTGCTGTTCATCTTGAATGCCGGCCTTAAAGGCACTGTATGTTTAGCTTTACATTACTTTTCCTATTTGTATGTATAGGATTTGAAATTTGGTGACTCCCAGTGGTAGTTTCAAAAAAGACACTGAGAGCAAAACACCCAGTTTACACACACAATGTGACCCACACTGAGATGAATGGACTTGTCTAATTTTTCTACAAACCAAAATGTTTGCCATCAAAATAATTTGAAAGATGAAAATTATCAATCATAATATTCCTCATCCAGCCCCCACACACTCTCTCAGGGCACATACACTCCAGCCTCCTGGGTATTTCTAGAGGAATAGAGAGTATGGGGCAGACAGGAGGACGTCAGGATAACGCACCACGAGGAAATGAGTGTAAAGAAACAGAAAGGAAGCAGAGCCATGTGCTCGTGTGCTAAGAAATTATGTCACTGTTGGTACATTGTTTCTCACATCCTTTTCTGCTTAACGATATATCACGCACATCTGCTTAAAATGCTGAGTCAGTTTCTATAATAGGAAACTCTTCCCCCTCTCTTCCTCTCTCTGTTTTTGTCTTCCTCTTTTTCTTTTTATATTGTACACACTTGTTACTGTTTATCCTATCCTACTGTGTATCTATGCACAGTATGTGTCTCTAGCTTTGAGCTATATCCCAAAATCTGATATTATTCAAATCACAAGCTGTTAGTTTTCTTTTTTCTTTTTATGTTTAATAAAAAAAAAAAAACAGAGTTTAGTATTATTTATGCTCATAAACCTATGTGGAAAACATATCTATAGTCCATAGAATATACACTTTGTCGTCTTTTAAAGGTCCAAACTGGTGTTATCCAAAATATACAACAATGTCTGACATCTACCAAATAGCTTTGCATTCATCCCAGAAGACATGCAACAAGCAAAAATGGACACCTTTTAACTGCAACAGTGAATTTGCTTTTAAGCTTTGCTGTTGTATTGTCATTATACCCAATTATTTATGATGCAGTAGTTGACTGTAAAACAATTACTTCATATTAATGAAAAATAAGTACCTCCAGTTTTATCTAAAATACAAATAAAAGTTGTTTTTTGTCTCAACAAATACAGATACAAATAGTGACCTCTACCAATCTCTCTGAGAATAATATCTCATAAATATTTCTTGCGTGGTAGAGTGGAAGTAGACGGGGAGAGGATAGTTTTGTCTACTCACTCTTAAAGTAGTGTTTTCCCTCTGGAAAGCAGAGAGGATGACTTGGCTCGGCTGTTTTCTATCAACTTTGGAAGTCCCCATTTGTCATCACAGCTCCACTCCCTCTGACAGAGAAAAGCCTTGAGCAGGCCAGAGAAAAGACTGAAATTGTCAACTTCGGACATTCCAGATAAATTTGTTAATCTCCCAAAAAAAATCTAGACTAAAATAGCCTGTACTTCCTCATTTCAAATATGTTGGTCAATCTCAAACTCCACCGACGGAGAGAGCAAGCAAGCAAGCTGAAACAAAGACATAGAAGACACTTTTTAATCCCCCTTCTAACCACACATTATCTTATTTTGCTCTTCTATTGTGTTCTGTGTTATTGCATT
Source organism: Helicolenus hilgendorfi (assembly GCA_916700815.1). Classification (NCBI taxonomy): domain Eukaryota; kingdom Metazoa; phylum Chordata; class Actinopteri; order Perciformes; family Sebastidae; genus Helicolenus; species Helicolenus hilgendorfi. The sequence goes on along the minus strand of CAKALG010014950.1, from coordinate 3,395 downwards.
CTTCCTCCTCCTCATGTGTCTGTGTTTTCTCCCTGCAGCGCTGTGTCTGAAGAAGTTGACCTGCAGTTCGAATCCAACCTGGAAGACAATGTTGTCCCTCCTGCTGCCCGCAATGCTGGCCGTCCAAGCTATGGGTGGGTGTCGCCCCTGCTTATGTCCTGTCATTAGATCAGAGTCACTGCTGTGGGAAATGCCACTGCCTGTTAAACAATATGCCCTGCAGGGCTTATTAGTCTTCTCCCTTCACTGGGCAAAACAACAGTTCAGATGAGGCTACTCCCAAACATAGTGTGCCAATAGTTTGAAAGTTATAAACCCTCCCTGTTCAAACTCTCATCCATCCAGACAAGTTGACAAAGAACATATTCTTATTTATATAGATGTCCTGCCTCAGGGAGTAAAAAGACATTTTTTCATTTTTAAGTTGAGTTTATACAGGGTTACAGCTCTATGATATGGGAGTGTGTTTTTTATATATTTTTTAATAATTCAGCTTGTAAAACAGAATAGCTTTGACCTTTCCCAGACAGGTGAGGAATAGAGCTCGGGGCTAGGGTGAGGCCCCTCGATGAAAAGTGCTAGAAGTGCATTTTTTTCTGCTGTGACTCAGGGAGTGTGGTGGGGAAGTCATCCTCTTATATTTATAACACCGGGAAGCAGGCTTGTGGTTGATGTTGCAACTGAGGATTCATAACTCACGCACTCAAAAGTTTTACTTCAGTAGAAATGGTGCTCGAAGAAAAAACTTGTGTCATCATAAAAAAGGAGACAAATAGCCTGTGCAGGCTTGATAACGTCTCCAGACGCGGTGAATAAAAGAAGGGAATTGGGCATGTCAAAAGAGGGGTCGACAGTGCATATATTTCAACACCAGCAGGTGTGTGACTGACACATAATGTAAATTAAAATCTCATAGCGGATGATATTCCTTTATATTAATATATAGCCTGAAGAATAAGGAGGAAGTCAGCTCTGAAAGGTTTCTTCTGCATGCCAGAACTGGACTCAGCATACTTTGGCAAACCCACAAAGTTCACAAAGAACTTTTATCGTCCAAAACACCATCATTTAAAAAAAAGCTATTTTTTCCCCTCTTCGACTCTCCGGTTGAGCTGACACCAAACTCCTATCGGCCATCAGTGGCACATTTCAATCTTGACTCAGTGGACCTAAGTGTCTTCAGTGGTTCATTAGGGACCTATTCTCTCCCAGCACAAATGGGCCCGCGGCCTGCTCATTACTGGCTGTGTGGCATCCACTGCCTGACTCGCTCCTCTCACCGGGAGGGAAGAGGAGGAGGAGGCGTCGGGGACTGATGGAGCTCTTTAACTCACGGCTAATGGGCTATTGTAGCTCACACACAATGATTCAGTTTCTCTCTCTGCTAACTGGAGCACTAAGTGAATTAGTTGGAGTCTAGTTTGATGCTATAGACCTCACATGTGACGCTGTATGAGGATACAAAAACACTGTGGAGCTTATTTAATTTAGTGTAATATTAGCCGCCAGCTTCAAAGAGTTTCAGGTGCGTTTCAGAGCAACACGGACAAATTCAATCAGACTTAATTTTTTCATTCTGTGTTAATTAATATATTGATATTCAGTGGCATTTACTTGATCACATTGTGGGCTAACAAATGAATGCAGTTTCTATTTATTTTTTTACCAGTATAGTGCAACAGTAATTATCTGGGTAACTAATTAAAGGTCAATTTGGTTGCCTTTGATTTATAAACAGCCATGTTTTGCCTCCATGTTTTGCCTCACAGAAACCCAACAGACTTGTGTAATTATATGAGCAGCTGTCTGTGTGTGTGTGCGTCTGTGTCGATATGATTCAGGGTCTCCTAGGTCTCCAGGTCCCTCGCTGGGATTACTGGCTGTAATCTTCCTTGTATTCAGCCGTGTCGTTGCTCGATAACTCCTGCAAGTGCCCATATCGGTAGACACGATTACACTTTGCCGTCTCCGACAACACACTTCCTATCGTGTGAGAACAGCGTTTTTCGGAAGAAAAACACAAGGACAGCACATGGCAACACTGTCATCCCAATGCAGTAACGTTGTCTCTGTAGCTCCCAGCTGTATCCTGACTCACTAGTCAGATGATGGATCATCCTCTGTGAAACCTCTCCCTGATGTTACTCACACAGCACTGCACAGCTGTTGTGTCACTGCAGCGGCGAAGAGGCTTGCCTGTACGGGGTTGTTGTTGTTGCTGTTGTTTTTTTGTGGAATGGTTAAATTGAGGAAGCAGAAGTGAGAAAAGTGTGTCTTTGTCTGGCTTTGACCTCTTGACCCCGCTGGCTGCTTATAATGGCTTAGGTTTATTTTTACCGCACCCTTAGTGGTTATGAATGTCAGCAAAACGCATGACATGTCAATGTATATGTACAGTAATGACTGAGCCACAGCCAAGTACAGTAACATCCTTGGCTCACTTCGGCGCAGCACACAGCAGTGTCAGCCAGTGGCAGAGCTAACAGGAGTCTGTCTAGCTAATTGCTTGTTGTTGTCATACTCTCTGTTCAGTTAGCACAGCCACTAGGCTGCCAGGGCTCGTCCGTGTGCAGCTCTTAGCGCCCAAACAATGAAAGAGAATTGTATTCATGCAAAATGCAGAAACGGAAAGCTGACCCGATTTTCACTCTCGGTGATGGAAGCTGTAAGGTAATTCAAATTAATTAGCATAATTGGATAGATTGCATCTAGCGTAGTAGTCGGCAGGCACACATTATGGCAGGGCTGCGGAGCGTGAAAATGGCCCGCTCATGCCTGCATCTCTGGTGTACTTTTTAAAGGTCTGCTAACTATGAATGCCCTCTCCCTGTCCTCCTTTTCTCTTCACAGCAATTGATTCTGCGGAGAGGGGACACTTTAGCCTGTGCAGAAATTCAATTTAGGGTTATTACCCCATATCAGTGATGTTCTTGCTAATTTGATTGCGTCCAGTGAAGTATCCTTTTAAAAACAATCGAGGACAGGCTCAACAAAGATTGGTTTCGCCGCAATGCATACATAATGACCGGTCTCCGTTGGCCTGCCTCTGTCTCACCGGCTTCCCGGCTCTTCTTTTCTCACAGTGCGCTCATTGAAACAGAGTGCATTACCCAACAAGCACCTCATGATTATTTCAACAAGTCCTGAAAATACTGCCTTGTGGGATCGTTAAAAAATTGATGCGGTTAATATGCCGAGATTGCAGTTCTGGAGGGGAAGAGGGGCCCGGAGCCATATGTGGGTCTGTTGTGTGCCTAGTGGGCTGTGATGAATGGGTTGAACGGATGCTGATCTGTGCTTGGAAAGCATCACAGCTACTGACTTTGCTGAGAAAGCATCGCAGCAGCAGCTGACACAGGGAGACACCCACCTCCAGGGTGTTGCCTTGGTGACGT
>CAKALG010014949.1:0-23096 GCA_916700815.1 Helicolenus hilgendorfi | reverse complement strand
TCGTTAACGTTTTAAAGTCAGCTTAAAACACACAGCAAGTAAAATAGACAACTTTGGAGTTACCGCAAGTCACATTTCTCCTTTTTTGGTTGAAGCTGCCCAGTACAACCACAGTCTGGTCTGCTGGCCACTGAGCAACTCCACTGGAGCAGTTGGGGTTAAGTGCCTTGCTCAAGGGCACCTCAGTGGTGGTAATGAGGGAGGGGTAAGCGTTGCTTTTCACTTTCCCCACCCAGATATATCCTGCCGGTTCGCTTCTCTAACCTTTAGGCCACCACTGCCCCACCACTACCCACTGTTTAATTAGCACAAAACACAAAGGCTGACGGGAATGTTGTTAGTTTTACAACTATTTGGTCATGAACCAGAGAACTGGACAAAATGAAATTGTGGCCAGATGGTGGCACTAGATGACAAGTCAAGGGATCTCCAAAGTCATTAGGGTCCATCCTCTGGGAACCAGAAATGTTTGTGCTAAATGTTGTGCTAATCCATATCGTAGATGTTTCACAGGATAACAGAAAACATGTGAACTGCTGGTGGATCTGGATGAAAAGTCGTCTTTACCAACACCAGTGAAATTCCACGATTCTTGATACCAATTTGATATCACAGTAAAAAAACAAAAGTACAACAATAAATCCCATGTACTTCAACATTCAACACTCCTTTATTGCCGTTTGCATGCTGGGTTTTGTTAGGAAGTTAAACAGGTCATAATTCCCTCTCTATTATCTATTTGATATTGCTGAAAACTACATTTTACAAAATTACATTTGAACACATTAACGATAACGTTAGAATTTACCTTCGCCCAATGCTCATTTTTACTGAATAGAGCCTGAACGCATCCTAATGTACGTTATAATTACGTTCGCGGTTAGCTCCGTGCAGGACTGTGTTGCCCACAGGCTGCTAACAGCTAATTCCCAATGTAGCATTATCAGTGATAAAAATAGGGTGCGTCCCCTGGACATGTTGACGGTGAGTTTACTGCGTTCTATTGTGTACTGCGGTACTGTAGAAAAACAAGGAATTTTGGCATCGACTTGGTACCAAAGAAACGGTGGCCGTGACATCCCTACTGGAGACCACACAGCTGTACAAAATGTCCCGGCAATCCTGGCAGTAGTTGTTGAGATATTTCAGTCTGTGTTGTGTAACTTACACCACCAATTGTGTATCATGATTAACAATATACTGTATAAAAATGACACCAGTTACAGTAAAAAGACAATGAATAATAAATATCAATGTCATGAACAGCCTCTCCTAACCACCAGAAGTGATTACTGGGCTTCTCTGTTCCTGCCTGCGTTAACCCCCGCCCTCCCTTTCTCATCCCAATCTTCCCATCATGCTTCAGGCAACTAAACAGATCCTTTGTTTTGGGTCTTAGAGAAGCCATAAAAAAGCAGACTTTGTTCTATGCTCTCTCTCTCTCTCTCTCTCTCTCTCTCTCTCTCTTTCTCTCTGTCATCCTCCTCCCTCCCTCCCTTGTTCCAACCAGCAGATGGTTAATGATTCATGGACTGGGTGCACACGTGCTATAGTGAGTGTAGCATTACTCTATGGACGTGCAGACAACAGGGTGACATACTGCGTGTTGTTTAGGGCTTGGCCGATACGGGTCTTTTGTGTTGGAGTTGACAGCAGCTGATCATTTGTACCAATATTTGATGTGAAATATGTTGAATAAAGATGTTATAATCGTGTGGAACCTGGTCACAATGCTGTCTTAAGAGTTAGGTTTCAATACATTGACTTGGGATTCATTTTGGGACAACGTAATATGTAGGTCGCGTTGCCTCATGCAAGGCGTGCATGAGCGAGCGTGACGTGAATGTGTCCCTGCATGTGTTTATGTTTTATGTGTGTGTGTGTGTGAGAGAGTCAGAGAGAAGTGTTTACCTAAGTCAAAGCAGTAATCATTGACTTAGGCCCAACCTTCACAGTCTAGTCTTGCTGAGCAGCTCTTCTTTTTGTTCTCGTTGTCGTTAAAACTCAGATAATTTCCCCACTCGCTCTTCCTCCGTTGCGCTATCTCTGCTTGCATCTCGCCGTCTGTTTTTTTTTACACTCCGCCTCTCCCAGCTCTTGTCCTCTTTCTAAACTTAACACCCTGGGGATGCACCTCTCCTCACGTTACAAATCTCCCTCCAACCATCCCTCCATCTACCACCACCACCACCACCACCTCCGCAACTACAACCATTCACTCAACGACAAAAAAAAAGAAGACACCAGCAGCTGCCCATTAGCTTTCTGAAAGCACTTCTGCTCAACAGAAACCCACAAGGTGACAGTTTGTTGAAAGGAAATGCAATCTTTCTACATCCACTCCTTCCTGGAGCCGGGGACAGACAATGAGGGGAAGTGATTAAACTGAGGTCCATAGCAGTGGCAAGCTTCATAGCTACTTTACAACTGTATGATAGATTCTGGCACACACAGTCACACTCTCACACTCCTCACTCTGCCGACTTAATCTAAAAACAGTGTAATATAAAGCCGAGGCTTTCCGTGCTCTAAAGAAACAACAGTAAAGCTGAGAAAGGAGGTCACATCCAACAGTCCACTTTCTCTCCTCCCAGGGAGTAGACTAACTACCTTCCACCACACACAGCAGCGTCATATCCACAGGCAGCTGACATTACTCTCATTCCATGCATTGGTGAGGAGAACACTCAACGGGATGGAAATTCAAAGAATTCACTCTTAACTTGAACGTGGCAGAGTTAAAAGCAGCAGCCCATTCAGAACTAGCTCTTCATTGCATTGTGTGCGTTGGAGTTTTGGGTCGATTTCCGGTTTTGCAGGTTTTGGTCTGGTGTACGAGCTTACCACAGTTTGATGTTATGCCAACCGGTTGAACCGGCATTCGTCATTATGACACGTTCTGGCAAATTATAATGTAGCCGACATCAGAAACCTGTGCCAACGCCGTCACGCTCTAAATCCAGCTTGTATTGTGTTAGTAATAATCAATATGACAAGGTGATTAACATGATATTATGTTTGTTTTAGGGCTGTCAAAGTTAACGTGATAACAATGCGTTAACGCAACTTGCGATTTTTAGGTTGTAGCGGGCTCAGTTTTAAAGCTAGAGTGAAGACACTGGCATCATATGAAACTAGAAAACCTAAGAATCCATTGGTACCAACAATGTCGTACTAGGTTGTTGAGAAGGAGGCTAAATAACGCTCGAACGTTACGCTAAATTTTGGCAAGGAAAAACTGGCATGGCCATTTTCAAAGGGGTCTCTTGACCTCTGACCTCTAGATATGTGAATGTAAATGGGTTTTATGGGTACCCACGAGTCTCCCCTTTACAGACATGCCCACTTTATGATAATCACATGCATTTCCAGTAATAATTATAGACATAGATTTGCACAAAGCAAGCTTATTTGTCCAATCCCATGTTGATAAGAGTATTAAATACTTATTAAATACTAGAAAATTCATATTTTTTTGGGGTGAGGAGACAAGACGGGCTTCTGTCAGCCAGTGTATTGTTTCGTTAGCGAGTGTGCAGTCGAGAGAGAGAGAGAGAGCGAGCATGCGTGCAACTGACGAGGAGTATAAAGTTAACAGTAACATTATAGCTGAACGTAGCAGTGGAGTGTATTTACAGTTTAGGCAGTCGGTGCTACAACTCCATAAGACTCAAGCCAAGTTCCCGTGTCTTGCTGGTCACCTGCTGATTAAAGTGAAAGGGTTAGCCCCGAAGCTAGCGACAACAACGGACCAGGCTCACTTAAGGTGGGCTGTTAAGGTAAATAGGTTTTATTACTGGCTGTGGAAATCTGGTATACCACTGTAGCCTGTATGCTGCTGCTAAATGGCCATCTCTGTATATCCGCAGAGGTTTGCATTGGTTGCCTCTTAGATATAAATCCCTCCTTGGATGGGTTCCTTCTTATCTGTATACATAGTGTACAAAAACAAAATCAATATGGCTTGTGCTCTCACAATATTCTACAGATGTTGGTCCCCAAGGTTAAAACTGAACTAGGCAATAAAAAAAAGACTTTTAAATATGCTGAAATAACAGAAGGACCTGAAATTGTCAGAGTACTATGGGAGGAGGGGGGATTTACGTCCATTTTAAAGGACTTAGAAAATAGCACTCTTGGTCAATGTGATTGCTCTTACATTTATTCACTGAAATAGTTTTACAATTGGCATGTTTTATGCCTTATAACTGTTTTTATATTGCATGATATTGTGCTCATTCATTTATAGTGTGTGACTGTTGTATTTATCTGCTGATATTGTTTGTGTTTATTGTTGTAAAATGTTTTTAATTTGAATCTCAATGAGACTTTTACCTGGTTAAATAATAGATATAATATATATACATATAGATGGGGAGATCAATACCACTAACAGAGCTGGAACAACTGGCCTTGTTTACCATGGTAAGGTTTACAAAACATGCAAAAAACTATGGCAGCTGTTTATTCATCCACCTGGTTGCCTGGCAACTCACTGAGACAACAAAACAGGAATTTACTGCACCCGGCTGTCAGGAAATAGTCCCAGTACGTAAGTCACTATAGTGACTACATGCTTAAGAGGAAATGCATCAAATTGATGAGAAGACAAAATATGGTGTGAAAGACATCATTTAAAACATCTTCACTTGATGTCTGCTGACTCAGCTCTTCTTCATAATCGACACCAAATGCATTTTTTTTCGGGTGTGGCAAATACCGAACCATCCCAGACTGCCGTAAACCACAGATGTGTTGTCATTGTAATGTGAGCCCATCCTTAGACCTGCTCTCGGCTCACACTAACGCATCTTCTCTCGTAAAATATCTGGCATGATCAGCAGGTTTTTCAGAATGAATGAATGTGTCATGTCTCCTTTGGTCATATGATGCAAGCTATGACTGAATGGAGCAGCCACAGCTGAAGACTTGAGACTTTACTTGAGTGAGACTTTGGGGGAAAAAGATCACTTGAGACTTGGACTAGCTGGATTAGACATGGGGGACGAAATTAACGAAAGTAACATGGCGATTTTCTCCGAGCCCATACGATACAGCATGTATAGAAAGCAACACAAACCAGAACTGTGAGAAATCACGTGTATACGTCATTCTGTTGCAGGGTTTCACCTGGAAAGCTGTTTTGGATAAATTCGTTCATGCAGTAATTTTTTGAATGAGAAGTTGTGTTTATTGTTTCATGAGTCATAGTCATGATCATTTGACAGATTATTTAGTACCTTAACACTTCCTCAAGTTTGACAGAGTTTTTCCGTGTAGCAGCAAGTCAGGTTCAACCGTCTGTGGAGTCATTGTCAGAAGGAAAGGAACAGATTTGTCTTTCGTCCCCTTTTCAAAAATTTAAATTGAATATTAAATTGAATTTGTTTTTATTAAGATAAACAACATAATATGTTGTGATCACATATTAACAAGGACACTGTCAGACATGTTTAATAAAAACAAGAATAATATGACTAATTCAAGTTTATACCGTTGCGTTACTTCCGTCCCGACTGACGGGGTTGTGCAACGTCCGTTCAAAGTCAAATTATACCAAAGTAGTTCCACATTTTTATTAAATAACACCTGGTATTCATAGAACACACACACACATGCGAGTTATTGATCACAATAACAAAAGATTTTCTGTCTGTAACGTTATCTTTTTAAATGACTGGATGTGAAAAGTGTTATTTTCGTATACCGCCTCTCCCCGACTTGAGACTTGACCAGCCTGTAGACCTGAAAGCAACGACTTGACGAGTTCTGACCTGACAGCGAGGCAGGTTCTCTTGCACTGCGTTAACCTCTGGGCCTTTAACCCAGTGTGACTGAATAAAAAAAAAAATCATTGAACAGAAAGAGGAGTCTCGTACTTTTTTCCCATGTTAATCATGTTTTCAGGAATGTTTCCTCGTTGCTTGCATCACTGCAGCAGCCTGACTCATTGCATCACACATTTATATGCTACTTCCTGCTTTTAGTTACTGACAATCTACAGTTGCAAAACACTGAATCTTTCGGTCGCTTTGTCACTTCTGGTAGCAAAAGAAACTCGAACCTTCAAAACGTTAGTCCACAAACCACAGGGTGACGTCAATGGTGACTACGTCCACTTACAACTGTCCACTTGTGATCGGATCACCCAAGATGTTAATGCCAGGTGTGAACAGGGCCTATTTGATTCAAGGCCTCCTGTTTGTTCTAATCGCTCACCTGCATGTTGTTATCAGAGCTTTATTAAAGGGGTATTTCAGCTATTTAGTATTGCCCTTAAAAAGAGAATAGCCAATAGTAATCCTCATGATGAGTAATGCATGTTCTTATAAATCATCCATGATCTATTTACTAATGCAGACAAACAATGTTATATTTTTGTTGCTCCCATTGGTCGATAGGCTACAACATGCCATTTGTAACAGACTCTTTATTGTCAATCAAGTCAACCAGAATGGACTTTGTCAGGATAATAACTGCTGTGCAGTGATACAAAACAACACTGATCTGGCTGTATGTTTCACTAGCAACTATTATATGTTATGTGGTTGCCCTTGAAAGACATACTTTGCACATAGCAACCTGATATATATATAAACCCTCCACAGTAGTCCAGTGTGTCTTGAGAAATAGAAAAAGTACATTCCCTGAGGTGGAGACTAATAGATATAAAGTCATGGTTATAAAAGTATTGATGAGATTTTCTTGCACACCTTTGACCCCTTTACATCTTGCAATAAAATATGTTTTGGGTGATTGGATTTGCAATTGGATAGTGATTGACCACATGAAAGTACAGGTGTAATTGTATCCAAAAGGCATTGAGGACGGATTGTGATCCAATCGGCCAAACCACCTCCCTAAACGGCGGCGTTTTGAGGCTGATGTGTCCACGCATTACACACCGCCTCTCTGGCTGCAAGCCCTGTGTTGTGCAGCATCCGGATGCTTCCTCTCAGCCCTTTCAGACAGAACGATCGGATCTCAATCGGATCTGAATGTGGACACCGGAGACACATATTAATACCAGGTGTAAATGTAATCAGGTAAAATTATATCTAGATGCAATCTGGATACGAGACACATTTTAATGCCAGGTTTAAAGGGCCGCTTTGATGCAGCTGATTGCTGTCGTGTCTAACTTCTATATTCAGTCTGTACCTCTGTGCACCAGCTAGAGCTGTTTTCTCTTTCTTTGTCAGAGAATGACTCAAAGGGAAATCAATCTTGAGTTTGACCGGATGGGTTTCATGCTTGATTAAATTGTGGGAACTGAAAAAAAAACACAGCTTGTAAGAGAACGGAAACACAATACCAAATGCACTTTCTCAACTGTAGCTCCCAGTAACTTTGCACCGTGTCTGCTGGGTTAGCAGAAGACAAGGGACTTTCTACTGTCAAATTAGATCAACAGCTGTCGGCTCGCAGTGTCAGTTCAGGTACGGGCACACTGCGATGCACAGATTCACTTTGTGGAGGCGAGGCGAGTCCAGCGGATCCAGAGTTCATCCAGTCAGAAGCGGAGAGGTTGACTGTCACTACAGACCACCTGCTGCCTCTTTGAGCTGACCTGACGTCTGCCACGGACAGATGACGAGGAGGAGGCTGCGTGGCTGGAGGGCTCTCAGAGAGCACAGAATGGCTCCAGAAGAAAGGAGAGACTGTCTGAAGACCGCTGGTCTTGACAGGGCTTTCATTCATCAGCATCTGCTCCATCACTGCTGTCTGTGTCGAGCCAGACTCAATAGGCTGATAGATTCAAGAGACACTCACAGGAAAACAAGCCTTTTCTTTATGGTTTAGTCAATTAACTTCAAACAGCAACAACTAGTATATGTGAGTACATTCACGTTATAGAGTATGACTGCAAGATTGTGCTTTGGAGTACATGGCATGTCATGATACTCAGAAGCCAAGATGGTATGAAACATCTGGAACATTGTAACCCCTCCTTCAATGGTGGCATCGCCATCTGGGAGGCAGTGCGATGCAGTCAGGAGGAAGCTACTGTATGACAGTAGACCTTTCGCCCAACCTTCAAGTGTGACCATGAAGAACAGGTATAAACACGTTTGCTCTTAGATGTGTTTGGACATTGACTATGTTTACATGCACACTAATATTCCACTATTATTCCAAATATTATTCCAATATTCTGAATTTGATACAGGTCATGTAAACAGCATATTCTGTTTGGATATTCTGAATTTGGTCTTATTCTGAATGGAGCATTTTCTGGTTAAAGGTCCCATATTGTAAAAAGTACGATTTTCAGATATTTTATGTTAAAAAACAGATTTAAGTGCTATATAAATACTGTTAAACTATCAAAACGCTCAATATACTGAGAAATACACACAGCCCGTATTCAGAAATTGTGCATTTGAAACAAGCCGTTAGGATTTCTGTCCATTTGTGATGTCACAAATATACAATATTTAGACCATTACACGGTTTTTAAACGTAAACATTCTAAACGTGTCCCAGTTTATATCCTGTTGCAGTGTATGTGAATAGCATCAGCTGACAGGAAGTAAACATGTACCCAAGCTGTTGCCTACCAACGCAATTGAACTCATGAACTCATTCTCATGAACTTGAGAATATAGTTTTGCATGGAATGAAGAATGTAGATTTTGTTGTTGGGGTTTGTATATTCAACATTCATTCAACATTCAACTTTAACACCAACTGCTTGGAAATGGTGCTTTACTTGGATCCTGGACCGTGATATGATATAATGTATGCAGGTAAAACATGAAACAAAACGCCTAAAATGTTGTTTACTCATTAAAAACATTTAAATTCTCTATCAGTTCTTCTACTGATGTTTTTTTTTTATTGCTGTGCACATTCAGGATGCTCTGGCAGCAGCTGCTGCGCAGGCGGTGAAGTCTGCTTACCTAACAACATTTCTCTCCTCAAGAGCTACATTATTGCTGAAGCTGTTATAATCCATTGTACAGTGTCTGGGGCAATTGTTGTCTTTGCTGCCAGATGTGTCGTGTGTAATAAGGCCATGAACCTCGAGCAGGGAAAAGAATGTACTAACAAGTAGGCAAGAATCCCGGCACATTGATTATTTTCCAGCACAGACCTTTTATTGCAGGAGCAGCGAGAAACTGCCTGCCAGGCCACAGTCCCTAGAAATCAATGAGTGGGAGCCTCTGACCACCACCCAACTACCCCCGTCCACTCACTGTTCACCACCCCCCCCACTCCCACACCTGGCAGTTACACACACACATCGACCCATCACGAGTTTTCACCTGTCATCCTCGAAATAAACAGAGAAGATAGATGTATCATGAGAGAGAGAAAAATACAGTGAGACAGTCATTTACACATCAGGTTAAGTAAAAACAGCTTTGCAGAAATAAAGTCTCTCACAAAACCAGTAAATGTGTTCCAGTTTATCCATTGGGAGTTTGTTATGTTTCCCCATTATATTTTGGAGAGACATTCCTGTTCCCCTCAAGATGAATCCTGACGACTTTGGTGATCCTCTGAATTTTCATCTCCATCATTGGAGTCAAAAACCTGCAAAACTCATGACATTCCCATCAGCCTCTGTAGTTAGTGTTTAGTGCTGCTTAGCAAATGTCAGCATGCGAACACGGTAAACTAAGACTATGAACATGATAAATATTGCCTGCTAAACAATCACCATGCCTGGTCTACTAAAAATGAAGTTCCCATACAGCTAAAACTTCATTGTCAATTACGTTTCGAGGGAAACATATTTTCTCCCGGATTATGTTTGTTTTTGACATATCACAAAAATATCTTATGTCATAGAATAAAACGTTAAAAGTCTCTTAAACCCATTGACTTTGAGACGAGGGAACTGGAAGTGCTTGTTGCATTATTGTTTTGTTTTGTTTCAATTCCCAACGTTAACCACATGTTTAAAACAGTGACTGGAATCCGGGAGGATATGTTTCCCTCAAAGCTTAAAGGTCCCATATTATAAAAAAGTGAGATTTCATGTTTTTTTTTTTACTATAAAGCAGGCTTAAGTGCTTTATAAATACTGTGAAAGTATCAAAATGCTTAATCCACAGGGAAATACACACAGCCCGTATTCAGAAACTCTGCATTTGAAACAAGCGGTTAGGATTTCTGTCCATTTGTGATGTCACAAATATACAATATTTAGACCCTTTACGCAGATTTAAACGTAAACATTCTAAATGTGTCCCAGTTTATTCCTGGTTGCAGTGTATGTGAATGTCATCAGCTGACAGGAAGTACACATGGACCCAAGCTGTTGCCTAGCAATGCAATTCTCTTACAATTTCGTAGCAATTCCGTCGAAATGCGCTAAAACGGAGCGTTTAAGGCAGAGGGTAAATACAGGCATATTCAGGCTAACAGTGTGAGGAAAATAAAGTTTTTTTTAACATTACAGCATGTAAACATGTTCTAGTAGAAACACAAAATACAACTATGATCCTGAAAATGAGCACGATATGGGACCTTTAATTGAGAATTTAGTTGTATGGGAACGTAATTTTGCAGGAAACATGGTTGAGCATTGTTAGCATTTAGACAAATTTATATTGTCTTCATTAGCAAAATCATTTTCAGTGCAAACATTTCTCTACGTACTGTTGTTTATTGATCCAAAAAGAATCACCAGGAAAAAAAACTGTATCACAATCGGCACTGAAATATATTGAGCATACGGAAATGTAACCACCTATTTACCACCTTCATAATGAACAGCACAACAGCCTCCACCTTCCTCACCTCCATCCCTCAGCGTCTCCTTTTGTCCTCTATCCCTCCATCTCTCCCCCCCTATCAAACCTCCCCCCTCCTCCCTACTTCCGTGCCGGGCTATATTTTGACGTGTGACCGTGGGGAAGGTGACCACGCTCAAGGACTGTGCGTGGGAGGATCGCTCACATCAGTAAATGTGGAAAAACACAAGTTTGTACATCAAATCAGACACAGTAAAAACCACACATTAGTGGACACAATGAACCCTCTTGAAATAAAAATGTATTTTCAGATCAGACTTCAGAGCACATGCTTTTATGAGCAGAGAAGATTTTATGGTTAACTTTTCAGCATGATGGACTCAGATCATGGCTGCCCTTTTAAATCAGGCCTTCGTCACTGTGACCTCCAAAAACCCCTACAGTATTGAGCGGTGAAGTGCGTACAGAGAGATGGGATGAAGCGGAGATAGAGACAGGAAGAGAGCAGGGACTGAAAGCCAATGAGCTCCGTGGTATGCCAGCCTGAGATCTTCTTATTGAATTTGATGTCAAGCCCTTTAAGAGTAGAGATCCTGGAAGACAAACAGAGGATTAGATTGGAAACATGGCCTCAAGTCATTTGTCTGTCTTACCTCTCCCCCCGCCCATCTCGACCCGTTTTCTCTTGATTTCCTGTCGTTTTTTTCTGTCCATGAATGTGTGTGTGTGTGTGTGCCAAATAGCGAGCCTGGTTCTTGCATCCAGAGGCTATAAAGAAGAAGGAAATAGTTGGTGCAACGAAACAATGAGCCGGGCTACATGCTCCCATACGGCTGCCCGGGGAGGCTGAAATTGACAAAGCAGACGAATGGGAGGAGAAATCAGAGGGAGATAGGAGCAGTCATATCTGTCCCCATCATGTTTGCGGAGCCAGAATAAAGTCCCCGACGGCTGTTTAGTGCCTGGTGCCCAGAGACAGTGGTTGATGTTTAGCTGGATATGGATTGGCTGGACATTTTTTATCGTATTCAACTGGGGAATGATGAGAAAATCCACTAATGCTGGCACACGCCAAGCCTACAAAAGTAACTTAGTGACAAAATGATATCCCCTATGCTGTAAAATCAAAGCTAATGTTGAAGACATTGGTTAGTTTTAAGCAAATCTCTGAAGTGTTTGTGTCAACTACCTTTATGAAATGATGTTCAAGATGTGGCAAGATCACATGACTAATGGAGCTCAAGTACCTGGCATACATTGAGAATTTCATTACTGCTTCTCACCTAAGAAGGCATGAACAACAAGGGCCTCAAATGGACTCTAATGGGGGACATTGTGGTTCAGTACATCCTCACTATTTTTTATCCTTTAATCCATCTCTTGGCGTGTTCACATTACAGCTGTAAAACAAAGGTTGTTCCATATTGGTTGGTGCACTATTTACCACTTTGGAACTCCTGGTGGAGTTGTACTAAAAGGCCAACCCGATCTCATTGGAAGGCGTATAAATAGCACAACATTTCCGCGTGTCATGATAACGCATTTTAGGCTTTTCGTGTGCCATTTAACGCTACGTTGTTAGCATGAAAGGCTCGTGGGTATGTTTAGGCAACAAAATTATGGTACTGGGCACAGCCACAGTTAGGTTTAGGCAACAAAACCACTAAGTTAGGTTTAGGAAAAACATCATGGAAGGGCTTAAAATAAGTACGTAAACTAAGTAAAATACATACGTAAACAACATAACGTTAGTATGGAAAACATGTCACAAACGTCACTAACATAACTTCAAAATAACTCAACTCGGTATGAAATGCATCGGTCGTTCTGTTAACCACTAACATTACACGCTCCAATTGAGAGTGTGAGTGTGTTGAACTGCAAATAAATGTAAATTGTATTTTAGTCTCAGCTAATACAAACGTTTTATTTGTTTGCAATTCTGCAGATTTCAGGAAAACTATATTTTTGCAGTTGCAGATAAACTTACTGATTCACCTCTTCCAGTTCCTGTAGTTTTCTAATCACTGGAACTTGGTATAATTATAAATAATAGAGAAAGATTGAGAAAATCGTTTTGACCCAAAATCAGAAAATTGGGAAGCAAGCGGTGCTATTAATTGATAAACGTCTATTGTACTCCCACGCCCTGTAATGCTGTTGCATGGATTATATATGCCACACAATCAAAACGCTCATGTTATGTTATTGCTCCTTGACAAACCTGTATCTGTTAGTGAGCAGACACGGCTCTCTGTTGAGGTGACAGCATCCAGGCTGACTGACACCAAATACTCAGGTGTTGATGTTTCAGTGGTTGATTGCAGGGTTGGCTGTTGACTCAGATCTGACATGGCTCTGAACCTGCTGTTCAGACCTCACAAAGGATGTTTAATGAACTCTGATGTATCAATACAAACAGTTCTGTACATACTGAGAGTTGAATTAAGCTAACAATTCATTGCATGGGGATATAAGCAGTCCCCCTGCTATGTGAAACAGCATGAGCATTAAGAAATTGAAGCAATTAAATTGAGAAACCCCTGACTTTCCATTTTCCCGTTAAGCAATAAGCAGGCATTCCGCTGAGAGACATTGTGCCGTGCCACTATATTCCAGGGCGGATTAGTGCATCATCCCCTTTGTCCTTGTACCTGAAGTGGATAGAGGAGCAACAGTCTCCAGGCAACTCAGAGGGAGGAAGGCTGTGACAGCAGCCTCCAGTCACAAGATACAGAGCTGATAAATGGCTGATCAGTCACAGAGACGGGGGCAAAGTCTCTGGGTCAACAGTGGCTGAGTGGAATGCAAAGAGCAGGCGCTCACTCTCTTTAAACCACATACTGACCACAGAACCAGTCTATTCTGCAGACATATACTGCCACTACACTAAACTACATTATACTGCATTATATTATGATTCTATGCATGATATGTATACTATGCTAGATGTTACAATGTGTACTACTCTTGTATGTAAAGGGGCTCAACTATGTCTTTATTTGATAATATAGTGCATTATGTTATATTACAATTATATTATAATTATATACAATACTTGCATATTATGATAATAATACTATAATACTATACTTTGGTATACTGCGGTATGCTACATTGTTATATTACTACAGTATGCTACATTATAATATACTGTGGTATACTATAATTATGGTATATTATAGTATACTACAATGTGCTATATTAAAGTATACTATGGTATACTACAGAATCCTCCACTTGGGTATACTTTGGTTTTCTACAGTATGCTACATTATGGCGTACTATGGTATACTATAGTACACAACATTAAGGTATACTACAATACACTATATTAAGGTATATTACAGTACAAATATTAAGGTATACTATGGTATATTACAGTACGTTACATTACGCTATACTACAGTACACTATATTAAGATATACTATGGTATACTACAGTACGTTACATTAATGTATACTACAGTACACTATATTAAGATATACTATGGTATACTACAGTACGTTACATTAATGTATACTACAGTACACTATATTAAGATATACTATGGTATACTACAGTATGCTATATTAAGGTATAATATGGTACTATGGTATATACAGTACATGGTATATACGGTATGGAAATAAGCTCTGTGACAAAATGAATTGTCAAAACAAAACAAAACAAAATTGTATATTAGGGCATACTATGGTATACTACTGTATGCAACATTAGGTAAAATGCAGTATGCTACTTTATGGTATATTATACCATGGTATACTTGAGTATGATACACTATGACAGACTAAGGTATGTATGCTACATTAGAGTATACTGTGGTATACTATTGGTATGCCACACTATGGTATACTAGAGTATTCTCTAGTATACACCATGGTGTACTACACCATAGTATATTACAATATGATACATTATGGTATATTATACCATGGTATACTTGAGTATGATACACTACGACAGACTATGGTATGTATGCTACATTAGGGTATACAAACTATCGGTATGCTACACTATGGTATACTAGATATTCTCTACACCATGGTGAACTACACCATAGTATATTACAATATGCTACATTATGGTATATTAAGATATAATACAGTTTGATATGCTGTTATATATTATGGTATATTATGCTACACATTGGTAATACAGCTACTCTAAGAAACGAAACACTTTGGTGCTGTACTATTATGCTATATTATACTATACTGTAATACACTAGTATGCTATACTGCTGTATATTATCTACAAAGCATATCCAGTGTTTTAAATAATTTTACCAAAAAACAGAACTTTTACTCTTCAGGGGTAAAAGTGGTTAATTAGCCGTAACTGTGAGAAAGATTTTTGGTATAGATTTGTTTATGTGCTCTATAAGCTGACAAAACAACATGTTTGTCATGTACTCTAAGAAAGCAGATGCTACTTCTCTGGTAGGTTTTCATTCCTGTGCCCTATAAATATATTCTACTGTGGAAAATAAGTTGTTCAGATGTCATCTGTCATACTATGAATGTTTGGTTTTTAAATATTACCTCTGAATGCACCTTGAGCGGAATTTTTATTACTCAGAACTTCTCTTCTGGAAGCAAGTGGCTCTTTGGCAGGCCATTTGAGAGCCTATTCTACCAACGCAGACTTTCACATACATGATTGCTTTTTCAATTTCTGTCAGTCAACTTACAAATATATATTCTGAATGCACAGATACACACATAGGCACACAAATAATAAGAGCGGTGGCAGGGCGCCACTCAGCCTTGCATCCCGTTGTGTCACTGCACGCCTCTAAATTATTCAGTGTCACTCAAATATTGATATGGAAATCACAGCTGACTGAACTGACAGAGACCAGAGAGAAAGGCAGCAAAGATCCACTGTCCTTTTCTTTTAGCCTCTCTGCTCCATTTGACTGATACCTTTTGATGCCAGCAGCTGCTCATTCTTATTTTGTGTCCATTTCACACAGGATACAGTGAACGCTAAAAATGATTGCTGGGCACTGAGGCCCTTTTCACAGGAGAATGAAAACATCTCCGGTGATTTGAGCACTTGATTACAAAGCAAGCGGCGTCGGAGTCAGCGGAGCCGTATTCTGCTGCAACATGTGTCTCGAACCGTATCGATCCATCGCTGTGTGACTCTGATTACAGAATGAGCTCTTCCTTTTTCGCACCTCGTGACTAAATGAATACAGACACACTTGCAATCATCACACGGTCAGCAGCTATTCTCTCGAAGAAACACCAGCAGAATCAATACTACAGTGTGTAGGATCGGCCGGTTTGACATTGCCGGTGGCAACTAGAGGGGTAGGAGTGCATTCTCATTCCTGTCTGTGCACACCACGCTTGGCTGATTAGGAGTACAAAGGTTAGAACCAGGGAGTGATCCCTTTGTAAGGGCGGGTTAAAAAGAAATAAAACTCACCCCTCCGTAACGTGTCTTCTATCCCATTCCTACCACAGGACCTGGAACCTGGGAACCTTTCCAAGAACTCAGGAACCTTCATTTTGACCACAGGAACCAAAGGTCTGAGTTAAAGACCGGAGTATGCTTGGAAGGAACTACTGTAGTTTGTTGAGGTGTCATCTGCCCCAGTGCTAATTTGATCCGATTTGAACGATTGACCTTATTTTGATTTAGTTTCAGTCTTAGTGTTTTGATGAAAATATATATTAGTATTTGTAAAATTTATTTTTGTCAATTTATTTTTATTTTTTCAAAAAAATGTCATATATGAGTCAACAAAAAAAAATGTTTAGACAATTTTTTTTGGCATTTTTTGCCTTTATTGGATAGCGAGAGAGAGAGAGGGTACGACATGCAACAAAGGGCCGTGGGTCAGATTCAAACCCGGGGCAGGACTCAGCCTTGGTACATGGGGCTCCCAGTCTACCAGGTGAGCTACCAGGGCTTGTTATTTTTCTTATGTTTTCCTACAAATGTCCAGCAACTCAAGCGATCAGTGCACCTATACAAGCCCCTGCGGTGTTTTGGGCAGCACAACTACTTAGTTATGTTTAGGAAAAGATTGTGGTTTGGGTTAAAATAACTACAGAAGTGGCATTACTTAAGGACGGAAGTTATGTGGCAAATACATCAATGCTGAATTGTGGTTTCACAGGGGACACAAACGGAAACAGGAATGCAAGAAACAAGATAATTAACATTTAAACATTTAAAAACAACATGTTTTGTATTATCGCTGCTTCCTGTTTTTCATACAC
Source organism: Helicolenus hilgendorfi (assembly GCA_916700815.1). Lineage (NCBI taxonomy): Eukaryota > Metazoa > Chordata > Actinopteri > Perciformes > Sebastidae > Helicolenus > Helicolenus hilgendorfi. The sequence goes on along the minus strand of CAKALG010014949.1, from coordinate 6,150 downwards.
GTAATAAAATATTGTCTTGGTTGTCATATTCTGCTTTATGCTTAAAGACCTTACTGCTTCTGTGATAGTTACGACAATGCAAATTATGTATAAAAAGTGGCAACAGCCTATAGTTTAGCCTACCATGCCATGTTGCCGCTACTTTTTTGTTGCATTGTTGCCATCTGCTGGACTGGACCAGCGGAGCCAATGGCTAATGTGGTAATCGCCATTGTGTGTCACGAGGCTACTGTCTTACTAGATGTAAACAGGAAGAAGCTGTCCTCCTCGTATTGATAACATAAATATTAGACCTAACTGAATACTTAATGTCTTAAAAGAGCGAACTAGAGTGGCTCATAGTCTCATACCGATAGCGTGACAAACGCAACAAACACAAGGCTTTCATGTTTACATTACAATCAGCTGTTTGTCTGGTACCATGTTCACAACATTCAGTGTCATTTTCACTCTATAAACGTAGGAGTTTTAAGCCCAACCATGTAGTTCTTTCCTAAACCTAACTAAGTGGTTTTGTTGCCTAATCCTAAAGTGACACCAAGGGTAACTATAGCGGATTTGACGCCAAAAATAAAGTGGGTGGTATGTGACGAGTTGGGATGAGAACGTGTTGCTTTATACACAACAAAACTACTTGGTTAGGTTTAGGAAAAGATCATGGTTTGGGTTAAAATAACTACGTTTGTTACGTAAAATAAGTAAGCATATTATGTAACTGCCGTTAAGCAGGCTACAGCGGTCTCCTGGGTGAAAGTCCGGTGTTTGTTTGATCCATCCAACTTGGCCTCCCACCCGCTCTATGCAGAATTTCTTGCTCATTATATCACGTCAGTTGCTCTGACCATCTAATACTGACGCAGATGGGTTTACATTGGAGTTGGCTGAAAGCCCGGTGCGTCTCATACAGATGCTAAAGGTTGCCTTGGTGTGTCGGTATCAGACGCCAAGTGCCATTGACGAAGCTGGGGTATTTGACGTTTTCGGAGTGAGACCGGGTTGCCCTTTCAGCTGATGATCTACTCCTTACTGTCATTGAGATGCGATGTTAACGCAACAGGAATGTGCAATAGGGACTTTCATGATTTTATTTCCTGATGCTTCTTTGTTCTTGGGACATATGTACGGTGGCCTTTAGCGCTCTCCTTGTGCCTTTTCAGGCTTTTCAATAATCAGGGGTCATACCTACTTGTAAGAAGCTATTCAACATTTCAAGTGTGACTGAGCATTCCTCACGACCTTCTAAAGGTGGACGTTCTGCTCTCTGAGTGGGAACTTACCATTCACTCTCTGTCCATTAACTCTGCAAGAACAGGACACACTTTCCTCAGGCTTTCATGACAGAACACAGCGACGGAAGGTTTTCTGAATAAGGCTTTGTCAATAACGCCCACATAGATCATTTGTATAACCAAACTGTCACATCAGTGATTATACTGAAGCTTGTCTCTCGCCTTACATCAGTGCCAAGCGTATTTGCAGTCAGCGCATGCAGGTATTATGATGGCACTCTGTGTGGCTTTTAGTTACATAAAGCTCTTTCAAATATCCAGGTTTCTTTGTACTGCTCTCAGCTACATACTATGCAAACAAACAGGCACACAGAGGACTGCGCGATCCAGACAGACTTCGATTGGATAACAGCTTACATAATCAGGCTGCCTGGGAAGAGCACAGCAGAGGGCATAAGGCAAAGACAGCCTGTGTCATCCCAATGAGCTGGTTAGTTAGAACTAGTATTTCAGGAAGATTCAGCAGACTACCTGGCTCCTGACGGGGCGACGGCTCATGTTACATCTTGTGCACCACGCACTGTTGTTGCAGGCTATTGTCTCTCTAAGGACCTGCATTCAGCCCATTGTCAGAAACTCACAAAGATCTATCTTATCAGAGACACTACCCAACAAACATGCCGATTAGATGCTGATATGGCAGCTTGCACGAGTGTTGACATCCAGGGTTAATACAATGTCAGCACGAGACCTGAGAGTTGAACATACGGAAGCTTCTACTGGCTTCTTTTTTTTTTAAATCAAGACTTCAATTTTGCTCTGAGGATGTTTTTTTAAAGCTGTTTTTGCAGCAAACCAGTGTAATGCTAAAATATACATAAAGAATATCTACATGCAAACACTGAAACGGATAATAAGAAATATAGCATGAAATTACTGACCCAAAAAGCCCTCTAAAAATGGCTTAAACCAACCCTGACCAACATTTGGGAAGTGTGTTTGAAGTGGGTATTTTCATCCTACCTTTTAAATGAATGTTATAAAATTGTTGGACTGAAAAAAAGATAAAAAATTATGCTGCAGAACCAGAGACATTGCCTTTTTTATGGTAGTGTCTAGAAGGGAACCAGCAAACTGGGGAAACTCTCGCAAGATTGTTAAGGTTAGGCATTGACCTCGAATGGTTAAGGTTGGGTATTGACCTCAATAGTTAAGGTTAGGCATTGACCTCAAATTTTTAAGGTTAGACATTGACTGCAAATAGTTAAGGTTACGCAATGACCTTGAATAATTGAGGTTATCCATTGACCTTTAATGGTTAAGGTTCGGCATTGACCTGGATAGGTCGTGGGACAGTGAATCTTGCGAGAGTTTTTGCATCTCAGATCAGATTTTGCAATTTACAGGTTTCCTTTTAGACCTACCCACAATGCAACTCCACTGCTCCACAGGCAACGGTCGAACCCGAGGATTGAAAACAGCAGTCCACAAACCAATGGGTGACGTCATGGTGACTACGTCCACTTCTTATATAGCTACAGTCTATGGTTATCATGACTCGTGGAATGTCCTTATAATGACTTAAGTCCACAGAGGGAGGGTGTTGGAGTGAACTTCTTGTTTCCTGCCTACAGTCAACGACCAAATGGTTATTATTGTAACCATGATGACGAAGGTCTCCTAAAGTACTCATTTTAACCCAAACCGCAATGTTTTCCTAAACCTAACCAAGTTGTTTTTAACCAAACCGTAACCGTAGCATTGTCACATCATAAAAGTGAGTTATTTTCCAACAGTGATTTATAATAGTTTTGGAAGACACAGACAAATAGTGTCTTCCTGTTGAGAGGGGCGTCACATATTTGGGCAACCACTGGAAAACTGCCCAATCTGGCAACACTGCTTTACTGCAAAAATATGTCCAGTTACTGTATTTTATTTTTTCACTGTGGAGGAGGTCAAAAAATGTAAAGACAGCTCTGTGATATAGTATATTTTAATGATACTAAATGCAGAAAGGCAGCAATATATATCCCATATCACAGGTATAGTGCTAGATAAGGTCAGGCTGCTTATCAGTGGTCGGAGGTTTCCCTTCTTGACTTCTCTTGTGGGTGTGTTGTTGGCCACTTCCACCACTTTTAGTTGCTCTTTTAGTCTCATGATATCTTTTATGAAAATTCTTTTTAAAAAGCTTCAGAAATAAAAGGTCATCAAAGGGACAAGGAGAAGTGGAAGTATTCATATTAGCTCCACTTCAACATCATCATTTGCTCAATGAAAGCTTCGCCTGCCGTGTCACCGGAGAAAAGCCCTGCTGAGATTTCAGTGAAGGTCCAAACCCATGCTAATGACTGAAACAATCATCTGCAGTCAGATGGTGTTGTCTTTGTCCCCTCTCTGACACTTCTCCCTCTGTCCTCCTCCACTCAGCCCCACCCTTCATCTCAATCCCTCTTTGTGTTCCTTAACCACTCACAGTTTGTACTGTGTGTGTTGAAGAGGCCTTCTGTCTGTTTGATAAAGGAGGGGGGCAAACAGAGTGGCATCAGTACAGTGTGACAAATTGCAAGGAAATGCAGAAATATGAGAAAAACTAACTAAGAAGAGCTGCAGCGTCTTTTAGCCATGTCTAGGTGATGCAAATGTGGGATTGCCATAACACATGGCCAAATGTCTGGAGGCATCTGTGAGATAAAAACAATTCTGTCAACTTTTTGGTGGAAACTCAAGTCAAACTTATATGTTTTAAAATGCATAACTTTTGTCACGTTTATGCCAAGCGTGCACACTACTCCGGCGCTTTCGAGCCCCTAAGTCGGAAATGTTTGAAAGCTAGTTTCAAAAGCGATGACGCAGACCGCCATGTTCGCTTCTTGATTGGGTCTCATCAGTCATGACGTGTCCTTCCCTGATTCGTCACGCCCCATCACGTGAACCTTTTCCAGAAGAAAACAAACATCAGCCTTGACCATGGCTGTATAAACAGAACTGGATACAGCATTGGAGGCGGGCTCCCGTTCATTCCTATGAGAGTTGCTCAGTGGCGCATGATGCCAAAATGGCTCGACTGACGAGTGATAAAGTATCCGGATCTTCTGCCGATCTTCTGCATCCAAAGGGGCCAATAGAGCAGGCGCTGTAGCGTTACCTTTAACTCCGCCTCCCGGCCCTCGCTCCAGCCTCGGTCTGGGTCTCATTCACATGAACGGAGGAAGGAAAATAACTCTGGATTCAGCTATTAGTGCATTTTTACAACTTCTAGGACCTAATGATTTAAATAAAGGCTATTCAAATGTTCGTACTGGGAAGATTTACCTAAAAAAAAAAGATCTGCTGAGTTACAGACATCTCTTTCCAAATGTAAGTCTATGGGAAAAAGTATTTTGGCATCACGTAATGGGCACGGAAGTTGTAGTACCACCGTTTAGCCACTACGAAATTTGAAAACACGGATAACGTGTTACAAGCGTTGCTGACTTTGTTGTCTATACTAGCAGCTGTTGTGCAATTAAATTCTGCATTTTATAATGCCACTACTGCCTACATGCGCAGGAGGAAAGCTATTATTAGAGGGCTTTACATCAATTCCTGTGTCTAGTGCTACTTCTTGTTTACACCAGCACGCGAATGCCCAGGGTACATGAATGGTCATATGATATGCGTTTTCAGGCGTGGTAGTATGGACGGAGATTAATTCTGAAACGTCCCTAAAACGCTCGTAGGGACGCAGACCGATTTCATTTTAAAAAGCCATTTTAAAATGAAAACGTATTAATGTGTATGTAGTTGCTGCCTGGATTCCAGTAGCTTCAGTGTGGCAATGCTTGTCTTTTTTTCCCATCCAGGATGCGTGACATCTTGACACTGTACAAAGGTCAGTCGAGGTGGATCGTGGGTGTACAAAGCACATGACTCTGACACCAGAGATCCGTTCTGTGTCCCATGTGTTGTTAGGTTCAGGATCCAAAAACATTTGGTTAGTAATGGTTATTTCATCATAAACGGATACATTGGTCATCAACCATTGGACTATATAGTTAGCATTGAATTAAATGATGTATCCCGTGGAGGCATTGCTTGTATGACCAGCTAAGGTCAATATTTAGTCAGTTAATGAGCCTTGCTTTTAATCAACAAGCATGATGTCTACTGTGATGCAGTGAAAAACATTGCTTCATGTCACCCAAAGCTTCAAATGAGGACACTGAAGCTGCCTGGGGCTTACAAGACAGCAGGCAGATACTCACAGAAGTACTGTACAGGATGTCCAAAAAGACTCTGTTTTTTCCTGTGCTCACACTAGCTGTCAGTCCGGTGTGTTCAGGTACCAGTTTTCTTTTTGTATCTGAATGGGGATTCAAACTGTTCATGTGACTGATATTTCTGAGGACTGACTTGGATGTCTGCAGAATTTTCCGATGTTTGCGTGACATCTGGGGCCGAAGGGAGCATACAGGATATGCTAAGTAAGGTCCACAAAATAGTTTAGAGAGTCATTTAAGATGAACTGGAGCAGAAGGGATTTGTGCGTACTCAAGTCCTTAGTGAAAGTGAAGAAACTTTGACAGCAATATTTCAAAGTCTACGATTTCCTCCATTGAAGTGGCAGCTCTCGAGACGAAACATATGAATTCTCTCCTTCGTACACACACCAAAGCAAATAAATGTTATTATTTGGTCTGCTTAAATTGATGCACTGTGAAACCGAACCAGACCAAATAAAAAACGGACCAAAAGCATCAATTTCACTCTGATTCGGACTAAACGAACGGACTGTTGTGACATCTATGTCCCCGTATTCTCCCATGTCCTGCTCTCTCTTCCTGTTATCAGATATTCTGGGCCACTTCAAGCTGCTCGCTATTTTCCACAGCAGAGTGGGAGCCAGTGGCCAGTCATGTCCTGTTAACCGTGACAC
>CAKALG010014948.1:0-16693 GCA_916700815.1 Helicolenus hilgendorfi | reverse complement strand
CTGACGACATCGTAGCGTAACTAAATGGTGCGGTGAAGTGGCCGCATGTGTCCACGACAATACACGCAGCATCGTGGCTGCTACAGTAACTCTCAGCGCACCGCTGCATGCAGCGCACTAATCTTGTCAGTTAACGGTTAACGAGGGTCGGTTACCGGTTCAAAATAATAATAATTCAGAATGATCATCCCTAGAATAAACCGCCCACAGCTTGAGAACTACCTTTGCAAAGGTGCATCATATTTTATCTCACGAGCCAATCAGAGCAGACTGGGCTTTGTTCAGGAGGGGGGGTCTTAAAGAGACAGGCGCTAAACCGGAGCGTTTCAGACAGAGGGTGAATACAGGTATATTCAGACAGACAGGAGGAGAACAATAATGTGTTTTTTGAACATTAAAACATGTAAACATGTTCTAGTAGAAACCCAAAACACAATATGAACCTGAAAATGAGCATGATATGTCCACTTTAACAGAACAGAGTTGGCAGAGCTGGCATGGCTTGTTGAATCACATGTTTGCTGATCGAGGCAGCCCACAGAACACTGACTGGGTAACTCCAGATACCCAGATATATGTGCACAAGCACAAGTTTTTCATGATATGTCCCCTTTAACAAAAAAAATGAACAAAGCTAAAGCTAGATCCATGTTGGACCAAATATACAATGGAAGCAGGCTAACCCCAGCATGCTGCTGCATCAGTGCACCTCGACTTCAAATCAATAATGAATCCCTAATTATAGCTCCAGGCTGCTTACAAGAGCTGGCAAATAATGTAGTGATACAGTTATGGATGAGTCACCCTGTGAACTTCTAAAAGCCCAAAGATATCATTTCCACTGTTAAAATGTGCCACGCCCACACGGGAGCGCACATGTAATCATCATGCCGCCTGCACGGAGATGGCTATCATTCGGCACACCGGAACAGAGTTTAAAGTCGAGGCTGAGTCTTTATTATTTTCATGTCTGCGCATTAGTCTCTGCTTTATTTCTTCACAGAATGCCCATGGCAGAGACAAAGACGACTGTGTCTGCGTGTGCTCAAACAGATGATGACTCATTACTGGTAAGAACGAAATGTGGGAGCGCCTCGGAGCCGCCGAGCACGCCGGTTGTTGCGCATCAGGGGTATTAACCCCGGTGAATCAGGTTAATTGAAAATCAAACACACAGCGAGGAGTGCTTTTATCTCAATGGCGTGCCATTTTCAGCTTTAGGTACAGCTGCAAAATAAAGAAAAAAGGATGGCAAAAGCTCAATCAGTGTGTGTAGCTTGTGTCACTGTGTGATTGTGTTTGAATCATGCATATGCATTAGTGTGTGTTTGCTCTCGTGTTGCTGATTTCTAATGCTCCAAATTTAATGATCCTCCTCTCCAGAATGTGACCCAGATAAGCGCCGCGCTGCTGCCCTGGAGGTTCAAGTGGCATGGTTTCCACACATCTCTCTTTCCTCCTCTACTGCAAAACTTCAACATAACCCTGTAACCCTCTGTGGAGTGCTATAGGGTACTTTATAGAGATATAAGAGCGTGTGTGTGTGTGCGGGTGTACAAGTTGAACACAGGCTGAAATATTCAGGCCACGCGACGGTATCACAATCTCTACAACGCTGAATAAATCTGTGGTGGAGCGGAGCGCTGAGGGGCGGCGGGTACCACTTCAACAGGCGATAGACGGCCACAAGGGAAATGGAAACTTCCTCCCAGACGAAACCCTCCAACCAGCAGGCTGTGGTAAACACAAACGCACGTGCACAACCAGCCTACGAACCCAGACAGAAACAGGAAGTGGTGCGCTACAGTTCGAGGTGAAAGACAGATTTCTTGGAACATGAGACGGAAGGTGTCAAATTTATAAACAATGATCTGAGCGAGATACAGTATGTAGATTCAAATGTATTCCAGCAAACATCAGCAGAATGAAAAGTAGTTGCTATGTGTTTTTTGAAGGGCTGTCAATCGATTAAAATATCTAATAGTAGAATAGAATATAAAATATATATAATATATCCATTTTTAATCTGTTCAAAATGTACCTTAAAGGGAGATTTGGCAAGTATTTAATACTCTTATCAACATGGGAGTGGGCAAATATGCTGCTTTATGCAAACATATGAATATATTTATCATTGGAAATCAATTAACAACACAAAACAATAACAAATATTGTCCAGAAACCCTCACAGCTACTGCATTTAGCATAAAAATATGCTCAAATCATAACATGGCAAACTGCTGCCCAACAGGCAACAACAGCTGTCAGTGTGTCAGTGTGCTGACTTGACTATGACTTGCCCCAAACTGCATGTGATTATCATAAAGTGGGCATGTCTGTAAAGGGGAGACTCGTGGGTACCCATAGAACCCACGAGTCTCCCCATTCACTGATCTGGAGGTCAGAGGTCAAGGAACCCTTTTGAAAATGGCCATGCCAGTTTTTCCTCGCCAAAATTTAGCCTATGTTTGGAGCGTTATTCAGCCTCCTTCGCGACTAGCTATGACATGGTTTGGTACACTGGAAAGATAAGAAGACACTCTTTTTTTTTGTGTTTTGAGAAGCAAAATTCCATCCACCTTAAATGTTATTGGTGTTGAGGTTGAAATCTCAGAGATATGTATATCTTAAAACCTCAACAGATAGCATCCAATCTGTTTGTATGACTGGATAGCTCCGGGGTAGATGAGAAAATGTGTGTTTTTCTCATTTGAGTAATTCAACCTTTATCACTCTAAAAGTACAGGATAACTGAAATGCTGTCCGCTTCTCCAAGATGAGTAATACCTTCAGGTTTGCCTATTATTAATAAAGTGAACCTTGGTCTTTATATATTATTATCATTATGTGTATTATGTTCTATAGTAGAAGGACAATGATTGTAATACCCCCCACTACTGGAGAGGAGAATGTGAACCAGTCCCTACTTATATTGATAAATTCATAATTATACAGCAACTCTCTGGAGACAACAGCCTTCAGTCAGTAAGTTATGCACCGTGGTCTCCACCCACTCTCAGCATAATGCATCTGGAGCTGCTGCCATCGCTGCCCAGCACTGATAACTCCAGGCTCAGCGTTTTCGTCCTAACGTGGCCTCTTTTATGTAACTGGAGCCAAATTCTGGGGAAAGCTCAGCTATCTGACGTCCACAGATGATATCATTAACCGGCTTTTATCAGGCCGGCGATCCTAATCTCTGCAACTGTGCCTGCGACTATCTCATCTTTGCCGGTTGTCAGTTAGTTTACAGAGGAGTCTGATGCTCGCCGTCCCTCCTTCCCTCCCTCCCGTTGCTGCTGACGGGACCAGAGACTTCCAGTCAGAGCCCCCCCTCCCCCAGTCTCGTTGTTTATGATCCACCATTGATTTTGCTTTTTGACAAAGGACAGGTTAATCTTTTTGTTGGTCTCACACTGACAGCTTATGATTTCCTTCGGGCATGTCGCCTTGTTTTCAATCAGTTTTTGCTTACCTTGCTCCTTCTGATGCCCCTCCCCCCTATCCCTTCACTGTGCTCGCTCTGTGTGTCATCTGAAAACAGTAGTGACAAAGCCGAACATCCGAAGTTCAGAAGTGTCTCATCAAAGCAGCTTTGTACAGGCGGGGTACCATTATGCCATTAGTGAAGGATTTGTCATGCTTTGGTAGCTTTGTCTGGACAAACACGGCACGGATGAAGGTGTCAGAGCGCTACCTCTGCCAACATTTCACCCACCTCTATGGAGGGGGAATTCAATACAGCTGATAAATTGCTCTAATTTACTGAGTATTTAACACCGGGAGCCAAAAAGCTGACACTTTTCTACAGAAGGGAGAGTAGGACAGACAAGAGCCCTATTAGCAGGATATCCTGGGCTATGAAAGACCTGCGCATAATGAAGGAGTCTGTCAAACCTATAAAGGCTGGCTTGTTTATTCTGGTGTTGGACCAGAGAGTGTGTGTAGAGTCCCTCTCGTTCTCCTCGGTGAATTTGACGGACGTCTCAGACAGTTTGCCCTCAGTGCGCCCTGCCCTTTCAAAGACCGAATTTTCCACCTCCAATTTTTCCGGTGAATTGAAAGGATCCGTCCGGTTATGTGACCGCTGGGCTCTGACATGACATTCTTTTAGAAACCGCGGTGACCCACAGTCACGCTGGCATCTGTCATTACACACACACGCCCGGCCGCACATCTGCCCAAGGTTAAAACTAACCAAATAGGTCATTTTGCTTCATTCAGCGTGCAATTTCCTGTGTGGTTTAAGCTGAAGTTTATACGCCAGATTCCCACAAAATCACAAGCACTGAGACAAAAAAGGCACCTGCCAACTTCTGTTGATTTGATACAACAACAATCCTCTCGGGTAGATTAGGATTAGCAGAAAATGTGGAGCTGATGCAGAAACAGGTTCCACCATAATGTTGTGGTTTGAGGTCACCATTTTATACAGTGAGGTCGCATTTCAAAAAATGGTTTATGAATACAGTTGGGCTCATTTCAAGACTGTTTAGGGACCCCAGTATGCCGAAATATTCAAATACACTATTTTTTAGAAGAGGTGAAAATAACACATTTATACTGCATGTGATTATCATAAAGTGGGCATGTCTGTAAAGGAGAGACTCGTGGGTACCCATAGAACCCATTTATATTCACTGATCTGGAGGTCAGAGGTCAAGGGACCCCTTTGAAAATGGCCATGCCAGTTTTTCCCCACCAAAATTTAGCGTAACTTCGTAGCGTTATTTAGCAATATTCCCGACAAGCTAGCATGACATGATTGGTACCAATGGTACAATTCTTTCGTTTTTTGTAGTTTCATATGATGCCTGTTTCTTCACTCTAGCTTGAAACCTCAGCCGGTTACAACCTCTGAAAGACAGAATAGCGGCCGGGTTTAAGGGGTTAAAAAAGCTCTGAGGTATCACAAGCATATTTTGACAGTGCCAAGATACAGCTAAAGAAACCTGGTGCATCATTTAGACTGTAAATGAGCGTTATGCACTCTTATAAAGTAAATGTGTGAATGCAGGAAGTTGACTGATGGTCGGCTTCTCTGCCTGCCAGCCGCTGGGCTTTAACTGTCCTTAACCTGCTGGTCTGGAAAAGCAAAGAAGGCAGTTTCACTAGTTTAATTGTCGGGTTAAAACTAATCAAATCGGTAATTTTTGCTTCATTCAGCGGGCAATTTCCTGTGTGTTTTAAGCTAAGGTTTATACGCCATGCACTGAGACAATATCGCAGAGAAAAGGCATCTGCCAACTCTTGTTGAATTCGTATTTAAACAATCCTCTCTGACAGGTGAGGATTAGTGGAAAATGTGGAACCGAGGGAAACCGGTTCCACCATAATGTTTTTGTTTGTGGTTAAAAACAGCTCTGAGGTAAATGAGCGTTAATAAATGTGTGAACGCAGGAACTAGAGTGATGGTCTTCCTCCGATGGTCGGCTTCTCTGCCTGCCAGCTGCTGGGATTTAACTGTCCTGGACCTGCTGGTCTGGAAAAGCAAAGAAGGCAGTTTCACTGGTTTAATTGTCAGCTTAGCTTTGCGCTGAACTGCCTTCACTTATGTATGAGACAGTTATTTAAGCCAAATGTAATTTCGTGCTGTCGATGCAGTTTCATGTCTCATTTTGACCTGCTCAGAAGTGCAGCTTCATGATTTTCACTTTTGGGGATGTAACTGGACTTAGGTTCCCATCATCAGGGCAGAAATATTCAGATGCAAACCTTTTTTTAAGTAGGTCACTATTCCATTATTACTCCCCTCCCTACCTCTCCTTATGGACGTCTTCTTCATTTACAGATCTGAAAGCGAAAGTTCAAGAGGTGTCAGGTATGTGCTGCCCAAGTTTCGCCGCATACATTCTCATTATTCTGCCTGTCAATATGTTGTTTTTTTCCTTCCACACTACTCTCAGTCACATGTCATCTAACAAAAAACCTCATCCGCTTTCTCTGAACCCCTTCTGGACTTTTCGCTGCTATGTGCACCCTCGCCCTCAGAGTTCCACCCTGTCCAGATAAGATTATTGTTTTCCCTCCAGGAAGAAGCAAAGATCTTACAGCACTTCCCTGCAGCGTCTCGCTCTGTGATTCTCATCTTTGCTCGATAGATTCTCTCTCCAGGGCTTTCAACCAGGGAGTCGTGTCTTGTTTCGAGGTCACAATACACTGACTTTGCACAGTGATGGGTGCATATCTCCTCCTCCCACTCTATATGACTTAAATTATGAGAGGCAGCTATAAGATGAGTCATTAAAGCTTAAAATGTGTCTGTTTCACACCGTCATCAGCCATTTTATTCTTTCTCAAGGTCTTATCTTTAAACTATCGGCTTCAAATTTGAACCAAAACTGAGAGCAAGTTTGTTGTATCTATCCATCCATCTATCCATACTCAACACTATATACACACTATATGGCTAGAAGTATGCACGCTCCCCAACATCCATATGTGATTGAACATATAGTGTGCCACTGGAGTATGCTGGGACGGCTTTCTTGGCTGCAGGGATTTGCCCCCATTCAGCCACTAGAGCATTAGTGGAGTTGGCCACTGATGTTGAGGGATGAGGTTTGGATCCCAGTCTGTGTTCCTGTTCATCCCAAAAGTGTTGGATGAGGTTGAGGGGAGGGTTCTGTGGGATCATTGTCATGTTAAAACAGGAAAAGGCCAAACACAAACTGTTGCCACAAAATTGGAAATCAACCTTTTTGTCCACCTGCCACTGTGGATGGTGGATTCCAAAATCTACTGGCCACTCAGTAGATTGCCGGCGTGTGAAGCAAATCTAGCAGCCACTTGCATATTTTACCAGCATTTGGCTGTTGGCTGGTGCTAATTTCCAACCCTGGTTGGAAGTACATTACTACATGGCTTTCAACAAGCATATGGACTCTGTCACAACAATACAGTGACTCCATCCGAAAATAAATGAGTTTGAGTGGACACCCTTTATAAATGTGCTTCAGTTACACCCTCTGAAGATAGGGCTGTCACGGTGAGGGAATTTCCCCTGTGGTGATATGCGGTAATATTGCAATTTCTTTTTATTGCAAATGACTTAGTTTATCCTGAACTTAGAGCTATATAAATAAGCTTTATTGTTAGGCTATTATTACCTCCGCCAAGGCCCAGGAAGGAGGTTTTGTTTTCACCGGTGTTGGTTTGTCTGTCTGTTTGTCTGTCCGTCTGTTAGCAGGATTACTCCAAAAGTTAGCGATGAATTTGAATGAAATTCGATCCGGATCATGATCCGGATTCAGGAACTTTTTGAAGGATGCCGATCAGCCTGAGCATTAAGATCACAGGGTATAACACATGCACAGTGTAACTGATGACGTGTGACCCCGCCTCCTTCCTCCTTCTGAGAGCACAGACATACTTATGTGTATGTGTGTGCGGAGCTGCTGTCCGTCCGCGGTGAGAAAGAACAAAGCGGTAGATGACGGGATGAGAGACAACGTAGTGTAACGTTATACAGACATAACATGGCTGCTGAATGAGAGAGGCATCCGCCGATACGTTACGCGGAAACACACCGTGTTAACAAGCCGACCACCTCACGGTACCGCCAGCTGGGAGCTGTGATCTGTTTTTAAAGTCACACATCTTTGCGGAGGTCTGCGCTCTCCGAGTGCAATTCTAGTTAGGTATATTGTTGCTTTTTAGATAACAAGGATACTAATTAATACGTGTTTATTGTTAAATGTAGAACACAAAAGGACGATGAGGCACAGCGGTTTGGTTACGTCTGGCTGCTATTATACAGAATATCAACAGAAGTAAAAATGTCGGAAAAAGGTAGAGTACTTGGTAGAGTAAAGGTAGAGACTGAAACACGTATAAGGACAGAGGACGGACCCGCCGGTCTCTGTGTATTCATTTCTCCTCCATTGTTGTTGTTCAACACTTGTGGCTACATGTAGGATGTATTAAAAAAAGAAAGAAGGTGAACATAGCGGTTGTGGCGGTTGGCTTGTCAATATATTGCAATATTGAAGACGCTAATAATTTCACTGTAACAGCGTGACTGTCAGCGCTGATCTTGGTGAGGCTCATTTGCATGGAAAGAGGTCAATTTTGTCTTCATATTACCTAATTTAAATACGTGCAAATAGCACAGGAGCACCCAGAAGCTATTTTCTTGGCGGCACAGTTATGGGTGCATTTCACCCTTTTTGGGTGAGAATTACAGGGTTTCTTTTTGTCTCATTTGCAAAGGTTTAGTGGCCGCAGAAGCAGTGAATTCACCCCATAGAATATCAGCCTCGCTTTAGCAGATTGTGTCGGAGTATCATAACAGAATAATGTCTCTGTCCAGGCTGCAGGAACCCCGCCCTCTGAATTTCCTGTACCCTATCATTGGATCCACATGACTTGTATTTCTGGTTATTTAGTTTTTATATGTGGAGGAGAAATGCACTGCATCAGAGTTTGTTGTGATTGTGGGCCAATGCATCTTTGACCATCTCTAGAGGTAGATTACATAATCGACTCCTTAATGCATCTAGGGTTCATTTACACCTGAAGTTGATGTGTTTTTGCTTTGTGTGATTACAATCTATCCAATCATCCAGGTGTTAATGCCAGGTGGAAACATAAATCTTCATAATGAATATTAACTCTGGGATCTTGATCTGCAAATCCATTTCAGTCCACAAAAGCTGGTGCGGCGTTGGCTCTGAGTGCTTCTGACCACCTCATGTGGCCGGGACACTGCACAGTGACCTGAGACAAAGTGAGATGTCAGAGTAGAGATGAATTGAAGGCCCGTCCCTGGGAGACACTGGTGTTAGACACTGTGGACACCTTGTTCTTTCCAAGTCAATCACAGAGCAGCACAATGCTTTCATCACAGTGACGGATGCGTCAGCTGGACAGGGTTGCGGCGGTGTGTGGCTGGCGGTCTGATAGCAGATAAAAGTGGACTTATCAGTGATGAATGAAAAAGTGGAGATACACCAGTGTGCCAACATATCAGCCAGATAGCAGGCGGCTCATAGGGCCTTTGTGTATTGAATTTATGTGATTTTTTATGTAGAAAGGTAGTTTTAAGCAACCAATAAGATGGAAAACTGGTCTATATGTGATATTGACTTCATAAGGTATATTAGTGGTTAACACTTGTATGATGTTGCATTCACACTTCGCCTCGCTTAACTCGCGGCGGTATAATTTGTGTTCATTCTGGCTAGACGAGCCGGAGATAGGTTCATAACGTCACCCGGCGGCGAGCTGTATTCACATACAGTGCCATTGCACTGACTGTATCTAACAAGCCACATGTCGCTACTGCGGTATGAACCCAAAATAAACAGATTGTGCTGTGATTTAATTGCAATAAACAGATCAAAATGATGCCGATACCTTTTGAAAGCGGACATTTCCCTGGAGTTCGTCCACTTTGTTCCTCAGGGACTGTACGTTTCCCATAATCACTAAGGGCAGAGGGATCCTGGTGAGCCGCTGCTTCCTTAGGCGAAGTCTGACGGCACCTCGTTTTCCCCGCTTCCCCTTCTTCCTTGTTGAATCACTTGTTTTACAATTAAGATCCTGATTAAAATCCTTCAGCATGAACTCTGGCAGTTGTAATGTGACATCTGTCACGCGAGTTAAACTCGCAACAGTTCAGCTGTAGCAGCTGGTCTCTGGAGTACGTGTACAGTGGATTGACAGCTCCGCTGACATCACTCGCAAGTAAAAGATAAGACAAAAGCCACAATAGGGCAGGATAAAAGAGATCCATTTCAGTCAGCGGCAAGGTGAGTACTTAGACAACAGTAAACAGTTACGAGGGACATGTAAAACCACGTAGAAACATTTAAAAAACAAATATAAAAACATCACACGGACGCCAAACTCTCGCTGCCGGTCGCTGCGTGTGCATGCGCCCTTGAGCTGATGCATGTGTTTGAGAAGTAGTGAGCGTCCGAATGGATAAATGAGACTTGGATTATACTGCACCAGTTGTGTGAGAGTTAGTCAACAGATGTTTTGATGTGGTTTTGCTGTGGTTAAACGCTGCCCCCATTTACTTCAACTCATCAAGACTATCCTCCGCTTTCTGATTTTCCGTTCACCGTGGAGGCATGAGAGAAAAACAAAGTTTTCTTCAAGAATTCAACAGGTGGTAACAGGTGGTGAGTAATTGATATACAAATGGTCATTTTGTAGGTGAAGTATTCCTTTACGGCCTTGTGCAGAGAGCATAATTCTGTGAAACCACAAGTGAAAGACGATTTCATCAGCCTCTGAAATTGGAAAGAATTACAGGATTGAATTGTTGACAGAGTAAAGCCTCTCTCTCTTTATAGGGTCAAGGATAAACTCATGAGCTTATGCTTTGGAAGCATATTAAGCTACGTAACAGCTTTCAGTGCAATAACGGACAGAACTTCATACTGCTGGAGAAATGAAATTACCTCACTCCAGCAGTGAGGAGGGTGGAGGCTCTGCGTGTGGTAGCTGCTAGTAATCAGCCTTACCTCTAGAGAGATGACGGTTAGCTGGACTGTTCCACCTCACAATGTCTCCACACCCCTATGTGAGACACCCACACTCAATTGTGTCAGCAATGTCTTCCTGAGAGCTCCTGGACCGTTTTTGTTGTTGTTGTAGTGGTGTTTTGATGAAACTGTAGGAGAGCATACTGATGACTCCAGAGTGAAGCTAGCAAAATTACTCTTTTTTTGTCCATTGCCCACATCTTCACAAAGTATATGAAAATTTGCATTTCATGGTTTGAAAATGGCTCGACCAGTAGGCACGTCTGAGAAGTGAAGCCAATGCTGAAGTGCTTTAAACCTGCGTTCTTTCTGCTTTAGGGCGGGGCTACCTGCTGATTGACAGGTTGCTACCACGGCGTTGTCCGGTCTGGGAGTTGTCCGTGTTTTTGTCTTACTACTTTAACCCATATCACAGTGTGTTTTCACTTCATTAAAGTTAATTATAACCTTTTTGGGATTCCAAACCAAAGGGTGACGTCACGGTGACTACATGCACTTCTTAGGCTCAACACGCCATCTACTGTTTTAAAGCAGCCCTGAATCTTGCGAGGCAAAACCCATTGACCTCCAGACGAGGGAACCGGAAGTGCTAAAATGCTAACTCATTTCGCGGGTTTTAGGACTCATTCCCTAGTCAAGGTTACATAAAAGTAACCTTGACTAGGGATGCTAATTTTGAAAGATGTTCTTAACCGATAACCGACCCTCATTAACCGATTATTAACCGTTAACCAACAACAGCAGTGTATGAGCACAAAAGACAGTCTCCAGTTCACCGTCCGGGAGCGTTAACTTAGCAGCTACGATGCTGCGTGTAGTGTCGTGGACATGCAGCCACTTTCCCAGTAAAAGTCTCCACCGCACATTTAGTTTAGTTTAGCAGGTTGTCAGCTGTGTGTCTGCCCGGATTAACGATAGCTATTAGCCATCAAACAGTGTGTGTGTTTGTGCTACGTTAGCATCTGTAGCTCTGCTGGTAGCTTCGTGCTCCCCGTAGTCACACACATACGACCGTATGTGCGTAACTTCAGCGAGTTTCTGACAGTCCGTGTGTGTGTTGTTCTAGCTGTGAACGTAGGTGTAGCAGACCGTGTGTGTACAGTTTATTTGTCGGTGAATAAATGCTACGAGGCTACAACTCCTGAGATCAAACGAGCTATAGACGGGAGCCAACTTCCTGTATCTGTAACGCCGGCTCAGACTCTCTTAAGGTGGACCAGCTTTTCTCCTTAAAGTGACGAGTTTTTCGCAGCTTTTTAATTCATCATTAACATTTCTTTTAACCGTTTAAACCGATAGCGTTAATCCGTTAAAATGCTTAATGACGGTTAAATGGTTAATTATTAACACCCCTAACCTTGACCTTGAAAACTAATGGATTGATTACTTCCTGTAGGTTAATCTTGGATTTTGGTACCTGTCGCAACACAACCATACCTGTTAAGGTTTTTTAAATGCGTGCTATATTTGGTTTGATCACTGGCTTCACCACCAGAGTTTCAGTACGCTTGCCAGCTCTGCTAGTCGTGTTTTCACTACACTGCTAGAATTTTCCTTTCCATGCAAAGTCTCTGGTCTGTAGGCCACGATATATCAGGTTTTTGTTTTGACATTACTCAACAAGACTAATAACTCCTGTAACACACTATATGGAAATTAGGCTGCTCCTTATTCCTTCATTTTGATGCTGACGTTTTGCTGTTGTTCCTTTTTCTCATTGCTTTCACACGAGGCTTCCAAAAACTCCCGCTACCTCTTCATGGCAATTTAATGAGTGCCCCAAGTAACAAACTCTAATTTTGTTTGTTGCCTTTGTTGGGAAGGTAAAATTGCAACGCTCACGAATAATGCATGTGAATATGACCCGCAGTCAACTGGTTTAGTATTCCAAAAACCTTCAATGTTTTCACATGCTGAGGTTCAAGAACAGATTTATATTCAAAGCTATGTTGGGGTTTTCTGTCACAACAATAATGTAGTGTACAGCAGCTTTTCAGTCTCAACGTGCTGCTCTTTACTTGTTTTAGCACAGTGTCAGAGAAGCATTGTTGCCTTTTGTTTGCAACAGATATAAACACCAGTGAAATTCCAGCCACCCAGTGTGATGCCACTCAGCTCTACGGAGCCTTTCACCCTCTTTGAGCTCATTGTTTTAGCACAAACTCTGCTCTTATCATTTTGTTTCCAGCCACAGCAAGATTTATTTTTCAGCAAACAAGGTCTGAAAGTTAGAAACTATAGCTGGTGAACGAAGTCAAACATTTAGCAGTTGAAGAGCCAGATATTTCCCTCAGGAGAAAGCATGTTGGGCTGCCCGATAGTGGTAAACAAATCTATTAATGCACCTTTAAGGCCAGCTCACCGTCGTTTTAAGACTCTAGATGCTATTATTCTGTTAATATCATCAAATTGCAACCATTTTCTAGCCCAAACACTTCAAATATTCCAACTTTATCTGCAGAAGTTCTATCTTTTTAAGGTGGAAACACCTGAATTCACTCCTCATCGAACCCCTACACTGAAACCCAGAATAATAAAATGTCATTAAACAAAGCAGATCTGCAAAGATGAATTCGACTAGTTGTCAACTATTAAAATGATCACCAACTATTTTGATGACTGATTAATCGGTTTGAGTCACTTTTTAAGAAGCTAGAATTACAACCTTGCAGCTGTACGCCTCCGCCAACCAGTCAAGTTGAAGTTTACATCCACGTCTGTCCAAAATGTCATCACTTCATCATTTTATCCTGCTAAGACATTTGTGTCAAATTGTCATAATTAGCATATTAATTGTTGAGTTATGACCAAAAATGTGTTTGTGAGGTCAGAGTGACCTTTGACCACCAAAATCGAATCATTTCATCCTTGATTCCAAGTAGAACAATCCAGTTTAAAGAGTTTATGTTAAGGCTGGCCCACACTGACATATTTTTCAAATCTTAACAGATGTGTAAAGTGTGAGAGAGCCCACACATAACAACATGTTGTGATCAATTTAACCGTTTTGTTCCTATAGTCACTAATAGATTCATTCATGAACAACAAGAACTAAAAAAAAGAAAATCTCACAAAATGTCTTGTAATCAAATGTGAATTGAGTGTAAACAAACATGGCTGACGATGGGGAGGAAGAATTAGTGCTTTTAGTTATTGCTCTACTTTGTACTGAAAATTCACAAAGGATGGATGGATGAAGTCATGGAGACACTTTAAATAAACACTCGTGTTATTGCCACAAATGAACAAGTCTGTCCTCCATTTCTGAGCTTCATCTTACTGCTACTTTATGATTCACGTTTAGCATTAGCTCATGCATTAGCCGCGGCCGCCATGACACCGGTGGTTGTCCTTCCTTCTTCAGTCAGCTTGGCTATCGTTCTTTCCCACGTGACTGCGTCATCGGCTTTCCTCGGGGTTTCCCACACACAACAGGAGATCTGCTGATAAATATTGAACATGTTTAATATTTACGAGGCCAGGATTGACTTCTGAGCCGATCAGGGGGATGTAAAAAACACTCTTAACATACCTCACACCACAGGAACATCTGGAAAGATGGTCTTTAGAGGAGAGGAAAACATGCACTTTCTCAAAATAGTTTGTGTTGCTGGGAGTAGATGCCCCCCAATATGTACTTTTTCAAATAAAAAATGACCTGCTCCCGCACACACTGTTCTCTGCTTTATTAGTCAATGTTTCGGTCAACAAGGACCTTAATGTCCTGATGAAGGTCCTTGTGCAAGTCATTTTTTATTTGAAAAAGATAGTCTTTAGAACCATCAAAACATCTGGGCTTTGCTGACGAATCAGGTCCAAAAATCTGCTTGATTCTCGTGTAGTGTGTACCCGACATAAGACACACTGATTGGCCAATAGGATATTTGACAGAAGACCGCTAGTGGTCTAACATACCCGAAAATGTTATTGTTTTAACCTCAGACAGTGCACACATCCTGTGTGTGTGTGTAGAAGTTTTGTACACAGTATCAGT
This sequence comes from Helicolenus hilgendorfi, assembly GCA_916700815.1. Classification (NCBI taxonomy): domain Eukaryota; kingdom Metazoa; phylum Chordata; class Actinopteri; order Perciformes; family Sebastidae; genus Helicolenus; species Helicolenus hilgendorfi. Next base: position 2,203 of record CAKALG010014948.1, on the reverse strand, counting down.
GGTGTATGTCAGCATCATCTCAACCTCTGGATTCAGTCCCACAGGACCCTCTGGTGTTCCAGCTGTGTCATTTAGCAGGTGAGCAGTCCCGTCAGCAGCTTTACCCTCCACCTCCCCGTCCTCCTCTGGCCTCATGCTGTCTCCTCGTCCCCATGAGTGAGAGATGAACCGGGCATGTTGGCAGCTTTTAAAACCATTCCAGCTGTAATGCTGCACCGCTGGGAGAGGTGCAGTGTTTTGTATGCTGACCTGACATTGTGTGAGAAGGAGTTTGCCAAGGTTAACTGGGTTGTAGCGCCCAGTGGCTATGTGCCTTCACAAGGCATGCACCGACACACCTGCGTAAGAATATCTCCCAGGGCTAACGGAGAATAAGGTGCATTTAACCCTGCTCTGTTTCAGTGCTAATCAGGGTGAAGCAGTCAAGAACAATGCATGATGGAAACATCTTACTTACTAGACTCCTGAGCTGCATACATTTGCATAGCAATAAGGAAACAGACTTTTGTGAACCTACTCCTGAAAGCTTTAAGATGAGGCTAATTTTAACATTCATGCGATACATGAAGACAAATATGTAAACAGAAATGTTTGTTGTTTAGTTCGTTAATTGGCATAACGAAGGACGTTGTCAGTATTGTGGTGTATGCTAATTATTATGATTATGATGGTGATTATGGATGAATATTTGGCAGCTTTTTTTTTCTCATAAAAATTAACATAAAAAATGAATTCAGATAATTAGCAGGAAGGAAACATATTCACTGTCAATGGATTCCATTAGATCGCCTACATTATCTGCTCCTGGCATCTAAAGCATGATTGCCATTTTTATGGTTATGGTATGTCACGGTTATGTAGGCAACTCAGAGCACATAGTTAAGGTCAGGGAGATGATGTTTGGGAGACTGTGTCCTTGGTTAATTATTGAGGCAGGACGTGTTGACTTGGGACACAAAACCCGGTGTCCCCGGTTTGTACTCCCATCCATCCATCCTCATAGCAGATTATTTCAATAGTTTTAAATTGTTTACATCATTGAATGCTTGCTAGCAGTCGTCTTCTTCCTATCCTTTATCGGCACATTGCTGCATTTCTTTGTGTATTACCACCGACTGCGTCCTGGTGCCTCTGCGTGATACAAACCAAATAGAGACCCTCTCATTGCTCCATAGTAGCGTTCAAAATCTCCACAGGGTACCTTATTTTCACCCTCCACTCCTGTCTTATGACTGACTGCAAACCATTTTTGGGTCTCTTTTGTGGAGCAGTTTATACTCCAACAGAGCAGGGTTTTATAACGTTTGATGCTGTTATACAGGTAACATGATAGGGTATGGGCGTTTGGACGAATATAACAGCTATCAGTGTTTTGGAGTACATGGACGGTTGTTTTATTTTGGGCGTTTTTCATTTTATTTTGCTTATTTAAAGGTCCCATATCAGCTCATTTTCAGGTTCATACTTGTATTTTGTGTTTGTACTAGAACATGTCTACATACTGTAAGGTTAAAAAAAAAAACGTTATTATCCTCGTACTGTCTGCCTGAATATACCTGTGTTTACCCTCTGTCTGAAACACTCCGTTTTAGAGCATTTCAACGGAATTGCAATGGATTGCATTGCTAGGCAACAGCTTGGGTCCATTTTCACTTCCTGTCAGCTGATATAATTCACAAACACTGCAACAGGAAATAAACTGGGACACATTTAGAATGTTTACGTTTAAAACCGTGTAATGGTCTAAATATTGTATATTTGTGACATCAGAGAAAATCCTAACAGCTTGTTTCAAACGCACAATTTCTGCATACAGGCTGTGTGTATGTCTTCCGTATATTGAGCGCTTTGATAGTTTAACAGTATTTATAAAGCACTTAAACCGCCTTTATAATGTTAAAAGACATGCAAATTTAATTTTTTACAATATGGGACCTTTAATGGTCTGACTCCAAAGCACAACAGCCGCTCAGCCGCTGCTCAGCGGGCAGATGACAGCAGGGGAAAATAATGTCGGCATATTTTCACAACTAACTCAGTAAAACTGAGTTGAGTCGATTAGTCAACAAAATCGTATGAGTGTTAGACGACTAGGGATCCACCGATACCGAGTACCGATACGAGTACTTCTCTGTACCAAAAGATCCTCGTTAACAGCCAGCTGGAGGGTGTGAGCGACACACGGCAGGCTGGGGAGTCCCGC
>CAKALG010014947.1:0-14940 GCA_916700815.1 Helicolenus hilgendorfi | reverse complement strand
AATTATTTAATTTCCCTTTTTTTTGGTTGGATCATTTTAAAAAATCTGGTGTACACTTGGTAGTTTGTCAAAATCAGCGACCCTACCTTTAAAGCTACAGTTTGTAACTTTAATAAAAATAACTTTTGTCATATCTGCTCAAGCTGTCACCATATCCTGACAGTACATGGGGCAGATAATCGGTGAAAAAATGAGGTTCCTCTGCCTCCTTTTAGTGCTCCTGATGGCATTTGCAAGATTCCGCCGCGCCCAAAGAAAAACAACCAATCAGAGCCGAGGAGTCTCGAACGCAGCTGTCAATCACTGCTTGCGAAGCTCCTAAACTGTCAAATTGTGCGGCCGAAACGACAGCCAAACTATGACAAAAAGTCATTTTTCATTGAAGTTACCAACTGTAGCTTTAATACTTACAACACAGCTAATTGAAAGTGTGTCACAGGGCAGTGATGAGCAAAAATGAAATAAATGAGTGTGTGGGTGGATAGGGTTTATGTCTTTCTTTGTTCAAATAACTGCTAATCCATTATAGTGTATCGGCAGATCATCGCACTGACAACTGTACATTATTTCTCAATAATAAAGGGATGAAAATGTATTTTGGTCCTTTTCACCTTCCAATCATCCTCCCTCGATGTGATGTGATGTGATGTGATGTGATGTGATGTGAAATGAAATCGACTGAGCGGTGATGTCATGATTAGTGTGTGGAAATCAGCTCAGCCTGTCAGTCATCTTGCCATCACAGCACCCATCAAAGCCCCGGGGAACTGAAAGCCAAGGGAACAGCGATAAGACTGACAGAGGAGAAATAGATGGAGGGGGGGGAATGGGAAGTTTAAGAGTGGTGGTGGAATTCGTGAGGAGAAAAGGAAAACATAAATTCATGAATATAAGTAGAAACTAACATATATATAGAGAGAGAAAAAAAATGTGTTTGCACTAATGGCAAATGAAAAGATATAGTGATTACAGTATATCAAATCTTTGGGGCTTATTATACTGTCAGTCACACTGGGTTTTAGCTCCTAATCTAATCCCACATAGAAGCCTAAATCCAGTCATCTTTATTCCTCTGCTCACTCACTAATGTAGGCCACTAAGGACGGGCGTACGTACATCCTGCTGCAAATCTTTAGCACTGATCACTGACGTCCAGTTAAGCTCATTCCTCAGTCGGAAGCACAATGTACCTGTCAGTGGGTAATTTGAAGGGCATGCGATGAAACAAAAGATCTGGTTTTCTGTGGAACACATGTACCGAGTGTACGTTTTTGCCCCAAGCGGCGTGCGCCTCCCTGGGTGCATGCATTATCTTACACAGGCAGCCCCCAGTGGGAGACAAAAACCTAACTCAGCATTAGCTCCATGTTCTGGATGCAAGGTGACACGGGCATCAAGAGAGATGACACAATGTGACACTGCACTCCCGACTGGTTGAGAGTGTCGAGAGTAACATCGGGCAAAAGAAGAGGCGTGTAAATGTGTTAATGTGTTTTTATTGCCTCGTCTGTTTTAATGCCATTTTAGCGCAAATTGAATGGCCGTCAAAAAATGCTAAATTATCATTCTTGAATCTTCTTGAACTGAAATGTGTTTGCTACATTTTTTATGTATCAGACAAACCTTATACAGATTTCCCTGTATTGATTTCAGGTTTCAGTCCAATTTCACACAGGCTACACCAAACAAGCAGACTCTCTATGCTTGACCGCTCTCCCGTATACAGCAGCACACTGAAAATTTGCATCCAATATAAGGGACACCTTGGCACTTGGCATCCATTTTTTATTTTATTCAGCAGCCAAAAAAGCAATGCAACATTTAGACAACGACTCCTGCGGTCATGACCCTCATCTCAGGCCTCTTTTCCCGGCCCTGACTGTTGGCTCTCAAAGTGGTGGCGAATCTACACCCGTTCAGCTACATCAGCCAGGCAGCTATGATGAATTGAAAGCCCCGTGCGAGTTCTCTCTCCCCTGTTCTTGACTTCTGCAGGTCAGAACGATGTGCTGGCCGAACAGAAACCTTCCTCAGAAGCAATTTCCAGCTGAGGAAGTGTTCACACACGGTCACTGTGACACAAAACACAGCTTTCTCTCAAAGAGGTCCTTGGAACTACACTGGCAACTACCTCCGAGATCCGATCAGAGCACAGAGGTGCATTAAAGAAACAGTGTGTAACATTTTGGGGGATTTATTAGCAAAAATGGAATATAATATTCATAACTATATTTTCATTAGATTAGTTGTGAGAATCATTGTGTTTTCGTTATTTTAGAATGAGCCCTTCATATCTACATAGGGAGCGGGTCCTCTTCACAGAGTTCGCCATGTTGCTCAAAACAAACACTGGCTCTACAGAGAGCCTTTTGCAATTTTACCACCGTAGTTCTCCGACATGCTTGTGAAACTGCAGTAACGTGAGCCACAGAGTGTAAAACGATGAGTCCTCCTGTCGCCGTCTGACTTTTGTTGGACCTAAAGTAGTGTTATTATGGTAAGGACGGCCTCTGAGCGAAGCAAACGGCGTTACCACTGTCTTGGAAAGGGAGGGGTAACGCACCACTAAATCCTACACACTGTACCTTTAATAAAATAGCTTCAGTATAGCTATCTAGCTAATGTGGCTAAGGCTGTTCACCTGTTTGGAAAATATAATGCCAGCAGCAAACAGAATCCTTAAAAATGAATGCCTTTAATGGAACCCAAAGACGTGTTGCAGCGCCATGCCGTCCATCTCAGCCGAGAACGGACAAACGTTTGGCTGAGTCCTTCCCGAGTCATATCATGGAGACGAGTCAAGTCGGAGCCCTTGCCGCCACTGCCGTAGAGGTGGTACGTAATGCGTGGAGACATCGGCCTCCAAAAGAATATTCAGTGTGTATTACTGCTGAAACTCTGAGCTAAAAAAAAATGGTATTCTGGACAGTTCCTAAGAAATAGTGAGAAAAATTGTAACAAGCGTGGATGACATCAGCCAAGCTGCACAAAAGGTCCCGCCTCTTACCAGGCAGATAGACAATCATAGTTTAGGATAATGGGGTGGCACCTGGAAATAACAACTCTTAAATCGACATATTTGATTGATTAATGTGTTACATTACGGTAATTGCTCCTAACAACCCCCACAGCAGGCTCCATGTAAACTGAAAATGACGGATACTTCACTTCACTAGTGAGGGCAAAATATGTACAATGTCAGGCTAAATGAATGAAGTGAAATGAAATGCCAATTTATTCTCATTATTTGTCTAAAGCTGCCTCCACTAAATCAAGTGCAGATGGTATTGTGGTTAGTGCGGGAAGCCTGCATGCTTGTTTAAAAAACAGACTGATGTTTCAATGATGATGAGGCCATTGATTGAAGATAAACACTACTTCTAAAACATATTTTATTCAGATATGTTGATGCTATAATCACTAGATATTATAGATTGTTCTCCTTCCCAAAGCTAAATACCTTCCCTATCATCTGAATAAGGAAAATATTTAAGAAGGAATGTGGTGAGCCTTTGTGTGAGTGTGTTGAGTGGCCAGTCAAGGACAGGACTTTTAGATTACGTGTGCATTTCAGATGTTGGTGGAACGGTCAAGTGGAACAGTGCACTATATAGGCGTCAGAGAGTCAGCGCATTCTCTGTAGCATGTTTGTTCTGTGACGTCAATGTCACATCTGTGACCCATAGCAATAATGTACAGGACACAAAGGGTAGCAGATGTGTATGTGCTGTATGAAAGCGATGGAGGAGATACACTTAGCACATTGGAGTGGAGGGACCTGCTGGCTGAGCCGTTTTTCTACACACAAATGTAAAGCACGAATACACTCTTCAAAATCAAAACTTATAGTATACATGGTAATGAAATAATTCTATGTAGTCTCGCGTTTTTTTAATGATATAATATCAAGATCACACATGAAAATAGGCCAAAATGTCACAGCTTACTTAAATGTTTGACCTTTCATGATTCACTCGTTCACCTTCCCTACACCTCCTATATGAGGGTTGTGTAAAAGACTGTACTGCTGCTATAGACGACATGCTAGTTGGAGGTCGTGCATGTGACGGATACAGTTGTAGGGCTAGTCTGCAGCCTCTGCCAGCCATTTGCACTCACGTTGACCATCCCTGCGCACAGTAGGTGATTTGAGGGGGGAGTGAGGGGATATGCCATCCCCCTTGTTAGCAAAATTGTTAACCTGCCACCCCCCTTCTCCATCTCCTGGTAGCAGAGAGTGTGCCGGGGCAGAGGGGTTGTTTATTTGAATATGTTAGTCTAGTCTGCCTTAATCATTGATCCTTTATCTGACTGAGGTTTGTGCAAGTTAGAATCTGTGGCCCTGACCACAGCTCTGAAACATCAGTAGCCGAACTGTGCTGCATATTGATAAATCCATGACACTGTCCGTGGTGCTGAAGTAGCAGACGGATTTGTAATTGCAATTTTCTACTTTTGTCTTGGATCTATAATCTCTAAACTATTTGGCTATGGGGGGGGTTAAAACCTATCCAAAAGAGTCATTCATGGGGTGGTTTACTAGTCGCAGGTGAACAAAATGAAACAAACCGAGTCCGCCTCCTCTGATAAAAATGAACAAATTGCCTTCTGCCTGTGCGTATTACACTGTTCATCCTAATGAGAAAAGCAACGCACCCTTCTCAGACAGGTCACGTCTGCCGATCATCTCGGACCCACCTTGCTGGAGGTCGAACAAGGGCTGATAGCTATTATCCCTACAGTGTCACACTCCTCTTCTGTCATTAACCTCCTCTGTCCTTGATGTAGGTGTGGCATTGGTTGGCTCCTCGCAGAAATTGCATTCAAAGTGACAAACTACAGAACAATGATTTCTCTAAAAATTAAACCTTTTTATCCTAGCAATTAAAATGTCACAAGTTTGTCCTTTTACTCATTAAATACTCGTTAGATTTCTATGAAATAACCCCATTTTCTCAAGAAATAAGTCCATCCAATTAATGGAAAAAATAGGCCGCTTTGTAATTGCCCTCCGAAACAACATATGTAAGTGGTTTCGGATCTGACATCTGATACCAACAAGAAGTACAAAACTACTCGTCTTGGGTTAAGGAAAGATCATGGTTTGGGTTAACATAATTACTTGGTTAGCTTAGGGAATCTTGTCATAATGGTTAAAATATGCAGAGTGACATGGGAAACAGGAAACAAACCACGATCTTCCATGCCGAAGTCTAATGTTTTATTGACTCATCTATTCCCCCGACGTATTAAGGACATAGTTGCTCTATAATAACCTCACCTCATTTCCTACTTTGCCACCTCAATGTAAACATATGTCGACTGATGTCATTTTCTCAGGAGGACAGTCTTGTCTAAACACAGCTGTGAAAGTGCGGCAGGTCCGTACAGTTTCCCAGTAGTAGTAAAAAAGCATGTGAAACCGACCCCTGGCACCAGATTATGTTTGGCATCACTATTCTGTGAAAGTGAAAGTATTGCTGTATTATCTCTCTAGAGCAAGATTCAAAGACAAATCACAAGAAAGCGCTTGTCCAGTCTGTTGGTAAAGTGTCATTATGTCTCACACCTTTGGAAAGAAATCTGCAGCACTTAAAGGAGCTCAACAACATTAAAGGACAGCTCCCCTGGACGAAGATCAATAGCCTGCACACCAGCAACTCCAACCGCAGGAAATGTCTAGTGAAAAACACATGCAAATAGCAAAGGGAAATCCCATAATCCTCTGTACTGGCTCGGAGGGCTGCTGTATTTTGAAGTAAAAGTTATTTTTGAAGCCTACAATTACAACAAAAGTATACCTCCCATCCCGCAGTTATCTTTTTAATAACAACATGTCAATCAGAGGATTAATTTAGATAAGGTATAATTGAAACATGCAAGGTTATCATTCATCTTCTGGTTTTAGCCTCAATGTATGTGCATATGCATGTTAAATGTCACTACCAGCACCCACACACTAATCAAATGATATAGATGAAATTCTACAAAGTTTTATATGTAAATATACTTTTAATAAGAAGTTCCTAGTGAATTGTTTTTTATTATTATTCTTAAATAGAGGACTGTCAGTCATGGTACCATTTCTATTAACATGCATAGTGTGTGATGAATATTCTAAAATACTGTGGATAACATGGTTAACTAGTGCAATAATTCTCAAAGTGGGGCCTGGGGACCCCAAAGGGGTCCGTGGCGCTCTGTCAGGGAGTCCGCAAAATTATTTTCTCTAAATTATAAAATTGTGCTGAATTATTAAAAAGTACATTTCTACAGATGGGGACTATTTGCACAAATAAAACAAGCATGTTGTGTCCATTACTCCCACCTGGGTTAGCTTTGAACCAATAGAAACTCTGATATGATTGTGAAACATCACGTCAATCTGTCATCAATCAGTCAGTTCACTCAGGGCGCAATGAACCGTTCCTGCTGCTGCTTAGCTTAGCTTCTTAGCCAGCTAGCTAGCTGGCGAGCATGGAGAAATATTTGAGTCAGTCCACATCGTCAAGTGACACTAAGCCCAAACGAGCTAAATTGAGAAAATATGACGACAGTTATATTGAGCGACAGAGACTGAAATGCGTCATGTGTCTTCAGGTGCCGACGATCAAAGCCATGAAGCCGACCAAGCTAAAGTGACATCTTATTCCAAGGCACCCGGAATATCGGGGCAAAACAAAGTGGTGTTAACCTGAGTCAGATTGAAATGTAGTCAATGTCAAATGGTAGTAAGCATTATTCTTAATCGATGTTATGATTATGAGGGGGTCCTTGGGAAATTTTCTCCCCTTTAAGGCCCCAAAACGTTTGAGAACCCCTGGACTAGTGGGATATAACTTCATTATGACGAAAGGAAGAGGTCAAAAGACACAATACTACAGCTTTGAAAAGGCAAACAACTAACATGCATATCACGCGTCATCTCACATCTTTTCTTGTATTATATCCATTTTTAATCAGTTTCACAGTCCCGACAAGTAAACTTCTAATTGCTGAGGTTCGTTTCCCACAGTGTGTTTAAACGGAAGTGTCTGTACAAATAACAGCTGCCAAATGTGTGTAGTTAAACAACTTGTACAGACTAAACATTATTTGTTTTTCTAGCTGATGGGAGTAAAGGTAGGCAGCAGAGGCTTGTTTGAGAAGCCGAATGTTGAAGTATCTCAGTGTTTGTGTCAGGGAGATGAGAAGGAGAGTGGGAGAGAAAGAGATAAAGATGTATTAAGGATTTATATCCAAGCTCTGAGCCTAGTTCATTATCCCAAACAGCAAAGCCACAAAGAGGAAAATACAAACACTGTGATGCACCATATTACAATGTGTATGTGAATGCATCTCTTAGCTATTTAACCATTCCTCACTTTTTCTGTCCTCTAAGATTTTTACTCGAGTTACATTTCTTTGTTGTTGTTGTTGTTCTTATGCTGAAATCGTTTGTTCCACTCATCAATCTACACTCAATACCCCATAATTACAAAACAGGAATTTGACACATTTTGGTAAATGTATTAAAAATAAAAAAAATGAAATACCCATTATATTCCACATGCCACATTAACATATAGTAAGTACTTAGACTCTTTGCTGTGACATTTGATGTCCAGCCCAGGTGCCTCCCATTTCTCTTGATCATCTTAGAGATATCTCTGCACCTTGACTGGAGTCCACCTGTGGTAAATTCAACTGATTGGACATGATTTGAAAAGGCACACACCTGTCTATATAAGGTCACAGCTGACAGTGAATATCAGAGCAGAAACCAAACCATGAGGTTGAACAAACTTCCTGCAGAGCTCAGAGACAAGATTGTGTCGAGGCACAGATCATACTTCCATACCATTTAGTATGTCGTAATGTATGTCAAATGCAGTATGTTAAAAATACCATGAAGTCCTACTGCATCCGGTCCAATTTTGCAGTATATAAGCCAGCATGCTTTACTCTTCCTAGAGGGGCCTTGGTAAGAGTGGTGACTAAGAACTCTCTCTGGCTGAACTGTAGAGATCCTTTGTGGACAAAAACATGCCACCGATCTGGGCTTTGTGGCAGAGTGGGCAGATTTAAGCCTCTCTTCAGTGAAAAACAAATGAAAGCCAGCATGGAGTTTTCAAAAAAGCACCTTAAGGACTCTCAGTCTGTGAGAAACATAATTCTGTGGTCTAATGAAACCATGATTAAACAGTTTGGCCACACACTGAGAGCATCTGCTTGAAATGTCACTTGAGGATGTGCTAACGACTGTTTAATTGTATTTGAATGTCCTTTTTATAATGTGTGTCTTTTGCACTTTGTCTCAATGCTTTTTATGTTTTATTTAAAGTGCTTTCAATTGCCTTGTTGCTGAAATGTGCTATATAAATAAACTTGCCTTAATAAATTGCACCTAAGGGGAGCTACAGTGTGGATAATTTCATTGCCTCAATTCTAAGCGTCATGTCTGGAGCACTGTTCATCATCTGAGCAATACCTTCCAACGCTGAAGCATGGTGGTGGCAGCCTCATCAGCCCATTACAGAAACTGCCTACTTATCCATGTTATCTACTGACTCCTAAAACTATCAGTGAATGGAAACTTTGGTCATGCGGATAAATTCTGTTACTCATTCCTCGAACCTGCACACATCTTTGGTGAAAGTATGTAATGGAAAAAAGTAAGGCTGTCAATCGACTGAATACTGACTTGACTATGACTTGGCCCAAACTGCATGTGATTATCATAAAGTGGGCATGTCTGTAAAGTGGAGACTCATGGGTACCCATAGAGAGGTGCCCCATCTGCTAGACGCTGAAATGTTCTTTAGATACCAAGAACTGAGGCCATGTCAAGGATGTGCACCTTTAATTAACAGACTCTAGCAACACGCCAACTGTCTGTTTTTGATAATTGCGTGACAGCCACCCTTACATCCTCATCATTTGTATGTAAGACGAAGATACGCAGAGCTCTTTTTGCTCTTTGCTGTGGAGACCCTTGATCTCTGTATTCCAACACAAGTGCTTTAAAAAGTTCTTACGCCCTCGTTTTGGTTTGAGCTACAAAGTCACTTTGAACTACATCATTTTTTTTAAGCATGGAATATTTTAAAAACAGGATTAAGGACTATTTGACCACTGAATGTACATGCTCTGTTACTGAACATCACTACCAATTCATTGTTTGATGTCATTTGCTGTTTGTTTTCAGTCTGTTGCTTGTTTATTTTATTTGAAATGTCTCATGTTTTAAGTCTGTTGTTTGCTTTTATTTGTAACCTTTTATGCTGCCGTCTTGGCCAATACTCCCTTGAAAAAGACATTTTGAATCTTAATGCAAACATCCTGGAAAAAAATAAAGGTTAAATAAAGTTAAATTGCAGCAGTGGTGACTAGTCAGGGTTGACGGAAAACTTGTAGCAATCTGCTATCACTGCCACAAGAGGTTATTATATTTTGGCTCATCACACACACTCGTAAATCAATCCATTCATTCACCATCCTGTCTGAGCAGAAAGTTGGCTGTTTGGCATCCATCGTCTTTGCTTTCCTTGTTTATAGTTTACTTTTTACGTAAATCCGTGTTGCTCTCTTGCTGAAACCTCCGGGCAATTAATTCATGTGTGTTCTTCGGACCAAGATCGTTATCCTTGGAGTTCCATGTAACAGCTGTAAACCAACCCCAAAAAGCACGGACTGGACTTGACTGGACTCACGTGATGTAACACAAGTAAAATCTGTGAGCAAAACACATTTTCAAAGGCGGAGTACATCCTGGACAGGTTACCAGACTGGAATGGGAAATACGGACTGGATTCTGGGGTTTTCTGGAAGGAACTGTTTTTTTTTTTTCCTGAACTTGAACTGTTAAAGGGACAGTGTGTAGGATATGGTGGCATTTAGTGGTATGGTTGCAGATTGCACCTAAATAAGTACCCCTCCACTCACTCCTCCCTTTCCAAGACTGCTGCAATGTGAGCCGCCGAGTGCAAAACCGTGTTAACGGAGCATCCTTCAACTTAGTTGAAGAACCATTGGCAGTGATTACAGCCTTGAGTCTTCTGGAGTCGAGTGTTTGCCTCGCTCAGAGGCCACCCTTATGATAATAACACTACTTTAGGAGCGACGGAGGTCATACGGCGTCTGGCGGTATCACGGCTTATCACTCTGCAGCTCACGTTACTGCAGTTTCACAAGCATGTCAGAGAACTATGGTGACCTTCAGGTAACATAAAAACCAAAGGTTCACGTTCCAATATAACAATGACCTTAATCACAAAGCCAAGAAACACCTGTGGATGTCCTTGAGTGGCCCAGCCAGAGCCTGTCAAACAATCAAAAATCTCTGGACCTGAAAATGTCTGGCGGACCCCGTCCAACCAGACAGGATCTGCAGTGAACACCAGCACTGAATCCACAAATCAGGTGCACAACGCTTGTCGCATCATTCTCAGAAGACTCAAGACTGTAATCACTGCCAAAGGTCCTTCAACGAAGTACTGAGTTAAGGCTCTGAATACTTATGTCAATGTGATCAGTTTTTTTTCTTGAAAAATTTGCAAAATATTCGCAAATCCTGGGTTCACCTCATCATTATGGGGTATTGAGTGTAGATTGATGAAAGAAAAATGTATTTCAGTCAGGACCACTTTAGTCAAAGACACTTATTCCATTTGCAGTAATATATACAGTATATTTGGCGGTATGGCTCTGCTCTGGGACCTCCCTGCCCATCCACGCACATACGTGGATCCACGAGCCTACATGGTAGCATAAGGCAAGGAGAGCACACCTCCTTGCCCTTCCATGTGCATACATGGAAAGCCAAAGGCAGGGAGAGCAGCAGCAAAGACCCCCCTGGGTGCAGAACAGAGCCGGCAGCAATGACACGATAACGACATTGATTAAGTCAGAAACAGTTAGGGGTGGGCGATATATCGAATATAGTCGATGTATCGCGGCTTGTCCCTCGCGCGGTATAGGAAATGACTATATCCCGAACATCGAATGCATACATTTGCGAGCGGCTTGTAGAGGAAGCAGCAACCGTAGGCAGGCTGAAGCAGCTTAAATAAGGCGCCCTGTATGAAATTTGCCAATGAATGCATAGAGAGGAATCAGCTGATCCGTCAGCTGATGCATCAGCTGATTGGGCTGGCTTATGATCAGCTGTTATCAGCTGATAGCCTTCCTATGAGCAGAGCTTGACATCATGGCCTGCCTGAACTAACGCTACGCTCGATGTATGTAATGTAAGATTTTAGCATTAGGCTGCAACATAACAAAATGTGAAAGCGAAGGGGTCTGAAATACTTCCTGAATGAACTGTATGTGGTTGATAAGCTTTGCATGTTTGTATGGATATCATGCCACCTATTGAGTGTCAGTATTAGATAAGCACTCCATCTGTTGTTAAAATGAACATCCCATTCAATCTTTTGTTGAAGTGAAGATGGAACAAATGTCAATCAATCCTTTATTTACGCAGCACCTTTCATAAGAGAGAAACAACCGCTTGGTTTGTTGACAATTTTATTCATGTGTCTCTTTTCTGTATTCTAGGTGCATCTTCAAGTTAATGAGATCCTGATTGAAGCAGGACCAGGATTTAAATGCATGCACAGTGATGAGAACACAGGGACAAGTTTACAATGGACTCCACTCCAACTAGCATGATAATAGTGTAATGGTCATCAAAGCTGCAAAAGATTGTCCTTAGCAGGAAAATAACATCATTAGTTGTTTGTTCTAATGACTGATACCTGTGTTTACATTTCCCTGACAAGGACCTTTTGTGAGCTCTTGACAGTCAGGAACAAAGCGGGAAGAAGCGTGATGTTACTGCAAAACCTTGTACGGAAGAGGTTGTAGTGAATGCAGATGTCAATAAAGCATCAGACTTGGACATGCTTTGTTATTTGCCCCATTTTCACTCAACAGTCTATGTTAATGTCTTCTATCCATGGCAATGATTGTTATCTAACCTTGACTAAGTAGTTTTTTTTAACTCAAACCACAGATGTTTTCCAACATCAACCAAGTCGTTTTTGTGCCAGCATGTTTTGGGCAATGACGATGTTTCAGCCAGTGACATTTACGTCAAAAGACAATCTGAGATTAAGTTACTATGAGGAACTTTCATTTTGTGTTGATTTTGGCGATTCCTGTGGAGAAAAGAAGTAGTGTTTCTGAGCATGAGAGTCCCTTTAAAAAAAAACAACTCTCATTTAACTGCAGCAGGCCCCCAGTCTGCCCCATGCAGTCCTGGTTCTGGTTCTCCCTTCCCTCCAGCGGGCCCAGTAATACGCCTCCAGCAGTGTGGTGTCGGTGTCGGTCTGGATGTTTTTTCATCACCAGCCTGCCAGGATTAAAATTCTTGCGGGAAATACAACATTTTTTACAGCCCAGTCGTCAGGAAATAATGTAGGCATTGTACGCTTCTGTAAACTTGTACTCTGCAAAACTTTAGTGTGTTTAATTTCACCATGGCATTTGTGTGTGCAGTGAACGGGTGAAGTCAACGCAATGAATTCACGTTAATGAATTACGTATGACTATAAACCACACTCCCATTCTCTGTTTGAGAAAGAACATTGACCAAAAAACAGGAAGTAAAACTGGCTGGAGGGGGGCTTTGATATTATCGAGCAGTGCATCATCGTGATGTTCTTTATATAAACACAGACACGTTTCTATATGGTCTATATCAGCTTTGAAACTAGCTCATGTTGATCTTAAAATAGTTTTTTTTCCCATATTGATTAGTTCTATTTTCAATCCCTTGTTGATTTGTTTGTGTTTGTGTTGCGTCGGTACACACTAACACAGAAATGCAAGAATCATGTATGTTACCAAAGCTGGAGAAGTGAAAACTGGATGTGCTTGTCAATGAGATATCTCTGAAGGATACTTCGAGACATTTAAGCTAAATGGATTTATCTTAAAGCACAGTGAGGGGATGTGATATGTGTGTGTGTGGTTTATACACATGGAGGTCAGTGCAGCAATCTTGTTTCCCTTTCCGCACAATATTTAGCGCTTAGGTACTGTCTAAGTGGCACGTGGCTCCCCAGCAGTTTATCCTTACCTGTTTGCCCACAACACCCACACGCATTATAACCTTTTGTACTGTGTAAAGTTAATTAGCGCTGACATATTCAGTCCATGCAGTCATGAACGTAGTGTTCATTTCCATTCTTACTTTTAGTGATCTTGACATTGCTCTAAGCAGCACTGCAGACATGTTCTCTTTTCTGGCCCGTGGATTATTGCCTGCATTAAATTACACTCCTGTCACTGTTTTAGTAGCTCTATTTACAGTTGCCTGTCTCTGTTTTCCCGTTGCCATGAACACTAGCCAAGAGTTCACGTTGAAAGATCCGTGTATGTGTGAAAGACAAGGCGGACACGCACAGTGTTGTTCATTCTTGGGAGTGCATGCACACAAGTGGATGTTCCTGTCACTTCATCTTCTTTTTGATTGTCACTGTGATGTCTCAGAGCTGTCCATCAAGAAAACATGAGCGATATAGTCCATAGCAATGCCACAGACCACTGAGATGCCAAAGGCTTTTGGCATAATGTTTTATTCCGTGTCATCTTATATATTGTATCTGTGATTGAAAAGGAAGGTCATTTAAAGTGTTAAAATATTACGCAAACAAACTAAATTGGGTACAATATACATGGGAGCAGGATCACTGCCTGGCACATTTGTTTACCAATTCAAACATACGTAAAGGGCAAAAGATTATCAAATACAAGCCTACAAGGCTCAAAGGAGCAAGATAAGATCCTTGTATAATTTATGTGACATCTTACCTTCGCAGAGACGATGTCTGTCTGTGGAAGGAAGATGGAATATACTTAGCATAAACAGTAAATATTTTAAGCATTGGAGCTCCATTCGAGTTAACTTTGGCACACTTTTTAAAAATAGCACCATGTCTGCAAAAAATGAATAATTCAATAACATATTTAAAAGCACACATGCATGTTTTAGCGATTGAGGTCTAATGCATGTTCTCATATTACATTCTGTGGTTTAGTGTGTTAGTCACTAGCAACGGGCGGCTAAAGACAGTTTAGAGAAGTGGTAGGCTATATAGTGTAACTGCTCACAGAAATAGGACAGAGGCCGTAAAATCATTATTATGGTGTAAAATTATTAGGACTATTCTGAATGATTTGAAATGATTGCAGGGATTATCCACTATTCAGATTTAAAGGTGCAATGTGTACAGTAAGGTATAGCCAGAACTTCAGTTTGAACACTGAAACAGTGTGTAGCATTTGGGGGATCTATTGACAGAAATGAAATATAATATGATTAAGTTTGTTATCTGTAGTGTATAATCACCTGGAAATAAGAATAGGGTTTTTGTTACCTTAGAATTAGCCGTTTATATCTACATACGGAGCGGATCCTCTCCACGGAGCCGTCTGTCATGTTTCTACAGTAGCCCAGACAAACAGACAAACACGCTTGGCACACGGGAGAAGTTTCAGTCGGTTGCAACCTGCAACCTTGATGCTAGATGCTGCCGAATGCTACATACTGGACCTTTAAAACATTCAAAAAATGAACCAACATCATCAACAGAAAGTGAAGAGGTCACAGTGTTGACATTATCAGACGTCTATGTACTGTGTTGCAGAGGTGTTTACTGAAATGAACATGCTAACCAGCTAGCCCTGGCCCGTCCTGTCTTGTAATACCACTTGTTTCTTGAGAGGCGATAGTGAGTGACGTTCAGTCTGCCGTCCATCCAACATGACAGGACGAAGAAGTAGAGATACCCCGAGGGCTTGTCAGTAATACATGCGGGCTGTGTTCGTTTTGTTGTTTATTGGATTAAATCCAAAGAGGCAGAAATGAAAAAATAGCTCGCACCCTTGCCTTGACCTACTCGCTGCCAGGAGACTGCTCCGCCAGGAGTACAGCGTACAGCAGCTCCGGGAGAC
>CAKALG010014946.1:0-32398 GCA_916700815.1 Helicolenus hilgendorfi | reverse complement strand
ACCCCTAACGGGATAAGCGGTTGCAGGTGGATGGATGGATGGATGGATGGATGGATGGATGGATGGATAGATGGATGGATGGATTAGAGTTTCAATAAGCCCACCTTCTAAGTTATGTTTTTCATGTTTACATAAGAATTGTAATTACATGCAAAGGAGCTTTAAAACCTACCACTTATCAATGCTTTTAAAGTACTTAAAAAGTGTTTTCTTCTCAAACAATAGTTTTTTTTATCCTCTGAAGGCATTCGTTGAATTATCAATTACATTAATGGTGAATTTTGTACAACATATATAGATTAATGTGCTCTCCATTAAGTCCTCCATACTTCTTGTGGCACTACTTGTGGATGAGCAAAAAGCCATGGGATGTCCACTGCTACGTAGAAACCACTGACAGTAATTGAAGCTGACATTATTTGATGTTGTGCCCAGATAACTTCATTACAATTCAGTTTGTAGAGTTGGATGAAAAGCAATGACAATTGTTCATATCATTTTCATGTTTTTCACTGTGAATCATGTGCCCTTGGAACCAGAAAAAAAATGTGTACAAAGAGTTTTATCGTGGTTGAGTTTACTGCAGTGCACTACCCCTTGCATGGCATATTTAATGTATATGTCATATATACACATTTGTATAGGACCTGTGCATAAGACAAGCCCAGAGTCTCCACACTAAGAGCTCACTAGTGGAGGAGGCTGCGAATGAACTGATCAACATGCTGCTGGAGTTTGATCACAATCAGAAAGAGGAGGTGGAGAAGGTTGAGGAAGAAAGCTGCGCTGAGAGCAAGACCATAGACCACATTGACAGTGAAGGTATGCTAATGTTTTTCCTTTTGAGATCAAATGGAACAGGACATGATAAGGAACAATGGAAGAAAGAAGCTTAATGTCAAATAGCACATCAGAACAGATGCATGAAAGAATAGAAAGGGCAAAACTAATAAGGCCACACTTTGTTATGACTTTATTAGTTTAACTTTCATTGATGTCTTGCCTCTTTAAAGATCATGTGCAAGGCAATTAGAAACCCATATACTGATAAAACAGTATATACTGTATATACAGTGTATATATTTTTAAGTTTCTGTTTCTGTATTTGCTGTGTTAGAGCTGTAGCTAAAGGGGTTCACCTTGTTGTGTCACCTCTTGCATGTCAGGCGAAGACGAAGGCCGCTCAGAGGGCCATCTCTTCTCGAGAAACACCTTGCTCC
Organism: Helicolenus hilgendorfi; assembly: GCA_916700815.1. Lineage (NCBI taxonomy): Eukaryota > Metazoa > Chordata > Actinopteri > Perciformes > Sebastidae > Helicolenus > Helicolenus hilgendorfi. The sequence goes on along the minus strand of CAKALG010014946.1, from coordinate 31,178 downwards.
CTCCTGCCAGCGTTGGCCCTTCCTCCCCCTTGGTGAGGAGGAGGAAGAAGAGGGACTTGATGGAAGTGATGGAGGAGGAAGCCCAGGAGCTGCTCTCCTACTTCAACCACTGCAACGTGGATGCTTTGCTCAGATTGACACGCAACACCCTGGAGATGCTGCGCAAGCGCATCCACACCTCTTCTCTCGTGCATTTCTTGGGTGGGTCTTGTGTAACCATGTTGGTACTCTCAGTACTTTGGCTATCAATCAATTCAAATATTTAATTGCGATTAATCGCATAATTGTTCATAGTTAATCGTGATTAATCGCAAATTAACCTTAAAGGGAGATTTGTCAAGTATTTAATGCTCTTATCAACATGGGAGTGGGCAAATATGCTGCTTTATACAAATGTATGTATATATTTATTATTGGAAATTAACAACACAAAACAATGACAAATATTGTCCAGAAACACTCAAAGCTACTGCATTTAGCTTAAAATGCAGTATGAAATGCTCAAAACCATAAGCAAACTCAAGAATAACAGGCAACAACAGCTGTCAGTGTTTCAGAGTGCTGACTTGACTATGACTTGAGTGGGCATGTCTGTAAAGGGGAGACTCGTAGGTACCCAGAGAACCCCTTTTCATTCTTATATTTTGAGGTCAGAGGTCGAGGGACGTTTGAAGCATTATCTACCATGACATGGTTGGTACCATTGAATTCCTTAGTTTTTTTAGTTTCATATGATGCCTGAATCTTCATTCTAGCTTTAGAACTGACCCAATTGTCTTTCTCCCGTTAAAAGCAAGTTGTTCTCCACGTCAGCTACTATACATTCTGGTTTGTGAGGTTGATTGTTGCCTGTTCTGTCAACTGAGCTTATAAAATGTCCATCTTTAAATCACATTGTATTGTATCAGAGCTACTCTTCTCTCCCCCTGTAGCTGAGGCTGACTCACCCAGTCGTGGCAAAAGCAGCGGTCAACAGGCAATCTTCAGAGTCAATGTGACCCTCTCCATCCCTAACATCGCCATGGTTCCAGCTCTGGAGGAGGTCCAACAGGCTCTAAACCGGGCTGTTGAGTGTGTCGTCAGTGTCAGCAAAGGAGTCAGCCAGTGGAGCAAAGAAAGGATCTCCAAGGTCGGTTTGATCTGCTGAGGGAAGCAATAATTTGTGACAAGTACCAGATTTATACTTCCATACTACCATAATTGTAACTAATAACTAATCCTTCTGGACTGATAATTTGATGGCCCTGCAGTCTACCACACAAATCCTGCAGCCTTTCTTTACGTCTGTTTCCCCCTTGCAGAGAAAAATGATTGAAAGACGGATGGCGGTTCTGAAGCAGGACAGTTCTGAGAGTGAATCAGAGGATGGAGCAACAACATACAGGAGCCTGGCTGGTACGACAGGACATGACCCTTATACTCAGCAGTTCAACAACGCATCACTGATTTCAGAGTGATTTATCTATATTGTTTTCTAACATGCAGACCAGAGCATCGATCATTACCTACTACACCACAGTCACTTGATACGTCTTATTTCACAGCTCAGCAGAGCAAAGCCACATCTGACTAGGAGCAGATAGAGACACGTTGATGGGAATGACATGAATATGTCAATGGCTTTGGAAAGAAGACGTTTAAGCGAAAGACATTTTAAAATGAAATTCCAGTCGAGCAGCCCTTTCAGTCATATTGCACTCACTGGCTAAAATGGAGGTAATGTTGTGAAAAATGATAACGGATGGTAAAGTTGCAGGGCGATTGATTTGAATTTCAAAGTTGGATAGAGCGTGTTCTACATGTACCTCAGAATCAGAAAATATGATATAAAGCTTTTACAGTGATCAATTCAATGAAGACCCAGAAGTTAAAGTGGTAATGTCCTTGGTAACATATAATATTTGAAGCATCCACTGACATAAGAAACGTTAAAACAGGTATTTTATGTTTGAGAAATCGTTCCCCAGTGTCCAAATCTGTAGCTGCAAGACTCAACTTCATCATCAACACTTATTACAAGAATCCAACTCTCTGGACAATCCTGTATTGATGTATAATTATAAATGAAGGATTCCAAGCAAAAGCCGAGCTGTTTATAATGTTCCCCTCCATCCTGTCCACCCCCTCTCTGTACATTCACAACATAGATTCTGTCCTTCAAACTCTTTACTTTTACAGACGGCAGCACCTCAGATACTTCCGCATCTGTGATCCAGGCTATCCCATTCCAAGCTAGAAACTACCACAAGAGTGTGTCTGAGAACAAGGAGATTGTCAAACTAGTGTCTGTTCTCAGCACCTCCATCACCTCCACCAAAAAGGTACATTCAGAAGAGCATTTCAGTTAAGCATAATATGTATAGAATTGGCCTAACCTGTACAGAACAAGGAGAAACAAATTAAAGACACCTAAAACAATTTTCCAAATTGATCAGTCTAAACTATACGTCTAATGTGTTTTTAAATCTCAATTTTTTCTATTTTCTATTTTATCTCCACTTTAAATGGACTAAGGCAACAACTGTAATTTATTATTATAATTTTTTGATGACCTCCCATAAAGTAAAATTACTCAAAATGATAAAAAATCTAAAGGTTACATTTTTAATGCCTCCCATTTCTAACGTTACTCGTGTTTTATATTATTGTACAGGAAGTGATGACTGCTCTCGGCCGTTTTAGCCAATACCATCACATCTGGAGAAAGGACCGTGAACACACCATGCAAAAGTATGATTAACTGAATGACTGACTGATATTTATATCTGACTCTTACCACTGAGAACTAACGGTTTTATTTTCTATGCATCAAGTTACTGCCAGTGAAAACAGCATTATGTCAATGCTTTTTTGGTTTGCGTTTTTTTTTACAGATTCATTCAGGGCAGCCCCTTGCTATCAGAGTTTGAGAGCCAAATTCTTTTCTATCGAGATCTGGAGCTGGAAATAAGCTCTGAACCAGAGTTCATTACCGTAGGAGCTTTGGCTCTGTTCACAGGTTAGATTAAGTTGCACTCCTTTGCTGGAACTGTTACTTTCTGTCTTTGGTGCTTATAAAACAACATGTCTTCATTACTCATAAGGCGTCTAAAGACACCAAAATGAAATATAAAATTGACTTTCCCGCTAATCCATCACTGGTCTCTGCATGTATTTCTTTGTACCAGCGGACCTGAAGATGTCCCTCACTGCTGAAACCAAGAACTGGATGGTGGACTACGGACTGTACTGTAACAGGAAATATCGCTCAGACATGGAGCAGATCTTTGCCTTTGTTGACGAAGCAGGAAAGAAACTGAATCGGCAGATCAAAGACCTGGATGACATTCGCATCGCCATGGCATCACTCAAGGAGATCCGAGAGCACCAGATATCTATTGATTTTCAAGTTGGGCCCGTAGAGGTAAACACAGCATTAGGTCTTTCATACAGCACAGCAGTTGCTGACATTCCATACATACAAATGCACACAGTGGGAATAGGACTAGATGTTCTCAGTAGTGCACATGAGAGCATTTCAGCAGTGTTTGAGTGTATAGTGCGAATGATTTTTCAATAGCAAAGTGTATACAGGAAGGTCACGGTAACGTATATGAACATAAACCATTTGAATCATGTTTATGGGAGCATTCATGTCGAGTGCCGTATCAAAAGCTCAATGGCAATGCAGTGGAAATGCAGGAAATGAAACCTTTACATGTTTTATGTAAATGTTTGTGATGATGTATTTATGATTTGCCAATGCTTGCATATTGTTTGGTCTCCACAGGAGTCCTATGCCATGCTTCATAAATATGAACTGTCAGTGGCAAAAGAGGAGGCCGATAAGGTGGATACGCTTCGTTACAGCTGGGAGAAGCTGCTGTCTCGGAGCACAGAGGTACAGAACGAGCTCGTGGCCCTGCAGCCCAACTTCAGAGGAGAGCTGGTCAGCAATGTGCAGACCTTCCTGGAAGACTGTCAACACTTTTACCAGGATTATGACAAGGTAAAGGAGAAAGGAGACAGAAAATTCAAGATACAAATGCACTTGTCTGTAGAAACATTGAGACAGCCCTCGCCACCAACAACAGTATTGTGCCAACTTCCCTTCAAGCTATTTATTTTACATTACATTAGGGCGAATAAAAATTCTACAATTTATAAGACTACAGTGTACAATCAGCAGATTATTAAATAACAAATGTACAAACAGAATAGCAAACAAATGCAGACACAAATAATTAAGAAATGGTTAATTTTTTGGATCACATTTCATTTTTATAAAAACGTGTTTCCTTGATTCCTCTCTCCTCACATCTTTTCCTTGCATCTAATATCACATCTTCGGTGGGAGGGACTAAGATGCAAGGAAGAGCACAGGAGGGAAACGTGGATACTCAAGGAATTTGGGATGTTCCCATTGACTTACTTTTTCCTCTCTGCTTCAGGATGGCCCCATGGTGGTGGGGCTAGCTCCTCAGGATGCCAGCGATAGACTCATCATGTTTCAGGTTTGTTACTGACGATCTGAGCTAGTTAAGTTAATTTGGGTCTGGAAATCAACCTGGTTCCCTACAAAGCCAGTTACATGACAATTATGTTCAAAGAGGGATGACTTTTTTTTTTTAATTTTATGTTTTGTCATCTTATTCATTCATTTTAAATGACAGAACTGTACTTGCTAGTTTTTTGTTTTTTAAAAAGTATAAAAAGGGAATCGCATATATTTTACTCCTAATGTACAATGGCTGAAAAACGTGGCAGCTAAAGTAGATAAATGATTTAAAATTTTACTACTGTACTGATTTGGAATATGAGTGTTGCTATTATTCTCTCTTCTCTCTCCTCTTTAGAATCGATTTGACAACCTGTTCAGGAAATACATCACTTACACAGGTGGAGAGGAGCTGTTTGGACTCCCTGTTACCCAGCATCCCCAGCTGTTGGAGATTAGGAAGCAGCTGGCTCTGCTGCAGAAGTTGTACGGCCTTTACAACAACGTCATCGAAACAGTCAATGGTTACTATGATATCCTCTGGGCTGACATCCACATTGAGAAGATCAATAACGAGCTACTGGACTTACAGACGAGGTTAGACCGTTTATTTATTGTGACATTAATATTTATACTACATTTAAAGGTTCCCAGTGGTATTTTAGACACCTAGCAGCGCTGTGGAGCTGTTTTTCTGTTGGTTGGTCCCTGTTTTGTTCATCTTGTGCTGGCACGGGCATGCACACGGGTGACGTGTTACACTACCAATGGTGTCACACTCTTCAACTGATCAACAAGTGGTGGTAACAGGCAAAGATATGCTGCAATGCCCCAGCAAAGACATGGAAGAAGAAGTAGTAAACAAGGTGTAAACAATGCTTGATATAAAATACTTCAAAAATCAGCTTTGCAAATGTTTTATGTGGAAGGAAATACACTAGATGAGTTTGTTAGACCTCAACGATACACACAATGTGTACGAAACACTGAAAGTAAACATCACTTTTATTTGTTTTTAAAAAACACCACAGGGCACCTTTAAGTAAATTTAATTGAGCATTTTAGACCGAGTTTTGCTGACCTGAGCTAAAACTGGAAGTGAAAGGGACAGCGAGACACTTCCAGGAAATATCATGCATCTTCTACTGAACTGGAACAAACAAAACTTGACAAAATAGAATTCAGCCATTAAGGTGTTTTACTGATTAAACTGAAAAAGTAGCTTTCACACATAGCAATGAGGCCAGCTGAATGACCATCAGACTACCATGTAAAGAAAAATAATATCATAACCAAGTAAGATGAAAAAGGAGGAAAATGAAATGATTTTATTAGTCTGTCCTCCCCCCCAGCATCAGCCCTTTCCTGGTCTGATACAAAGTCCTTCCCACTGGGATTATCCTGCAAAATGTTTTTCACGAAGCACTGCATGAATGCTCCGAAGGATTTCAATTTCACCATTTCCATCCAAGTTTATCTTTGCACTCTGTCCTCTACAAGAGTTCATTTATTGTCAAAGGGAAATTGAAAGGGGAAAGAGGCTCGGAGAATAAAAGTTAAAGGCGTTCCATCTAGAGGAAAAAAAAATAGCTTTTAATATGTCCCCGCTTTTGTGTTCTCCGTACAGTGTGAAACTAGTTGAAGGTTGTAAGCAGGTAGCAGTCATAATGGGAATGTATGTGCTAATGTAACAGTCAAAGAGGAGAGGACAATTCCTTCCTCTGGCAGGAATCAGTTTTAGACGTGTTACATTGGGCTGGGTACACTGTGCAACTGTGCAACTGTGCTGGTGAGTCTGTGTCTCAAAAGGACATTAATGCATAATTAATCTGTAGTTTGGAAGACAAGTATTAGCCATGAGTTTGTTGGTGATTGTATCCTTGGACTGCCAGGTGTCGCAAGCTGCCTCGTGCTCTAAAGGAGTGGCAGGCCTTCATGGACCTGAAGAAAACAATTGATGAATTCAGTGAGTGCTGCCCCCTACTGGAACTCATGACTAACAAGGCTATGATGACTCGCCACTGGAAGAGAATTACTGAGGTCAGTGAAACAAGGCCACCAACATGCCACTGCAGTCACCAGCAATCATCAACACCTGCTGTTATACTTATGTAATAACAACAATAATAATAATAATAATAATAATAGCTGTTGTCTTGGCATTTGGAATGAACATGAACTCTGACCTGGTTTGTGTCAAGGTGACTGGGCATACCTTTGAGGTGGAAAGTGAGACATTCAAGCTACGCAACATTATGGAGGCTCCTCTGCTCAAGTATAAAGAGGAGATTGAGGTAAGAATGAATAGTGGGCTACCTATGCAAGTCAAGAGAAATATAAAAAGTGCCTTTTATTCTTTTTTTATAATGCAAAAATTGTATTATTTTAGAAATATTCCTAAAATGTTCTTTTCAGCTATTTTTGATGCAATGTATGTAATGCATGGGATTAAGATACAGTGTAACAAAGCTGCAATATGCCTTAATATCATTTGCATAATGCAATGAGCATTAATCTTGGAACCAAATAGATGTTTTAAAGCTCTAGCATTATTTTCATACAGGCCAGCTGTTAACACTAAAAACAAAATGTTTCTTTCGTATTTATGGAGATCTTGCTTGTGTTTTTCATCGACTTAGGTATTTGGCACTTCAAAATAGTGTTGACGATAATGGTGATGTAATGGAAAAAAAATATGTTTAGTGATAATAATATATAATATATAATGATAATTGATGATAATTGATTATGTTGATAAAAGGTTTAATACTTATAATAATATATAATAATTCATCAATTCCCTTTCTGATTGAAATGTGTTATCACCAACATTTAATCCCAAAGTACTTTTTTTTGTTCTTCTTCTGATATGTACAGTATATACTAATGTAATAATATAATAGTGGGGATAATTTAAAAATATTATTTATTTATTTATTTTGACGACCATTTGTATTGCTACTGTTTAAACACATTTGGGGTGTCTTTACGCAGGATATCTGTATCAGTGCGGTGAAAGAGCGTGATATTGAGCAGAAGCTGAAGCAGGTGATCGCCGAGTGGGACAACAAGACTTTTACATTTGCCAACTTTAAAACCCGTGGAGAACTGCTACTGAGAGGAGACAGCACATCAGAGATCATTACCAGCATGGAGGACAGCCTGATGATGTTGGGGTCTCTAATGAGCAACAGGTATGTTCATGTTGATTCTCATAATCATCAGTGTTTTTGATGAGGACCATTAAATTCAAATGTATCCAGACATGTTCTGTTAGGGGGGGCTTGTTCTGCCCCCGTGGAATGTATTTGAATGCCTTTTAGACTTCACAGCAATCATACAAGCTGTCACTGTATAATATAAGGCCTGCATGCATGTAATGTGTTTCCCAGGTACAACACCCCATTCAAAGCCCAGATTCAGAAGTGGGTTCAGAATCTTTCCAACACCACTGATATCATAGAAAACTGGATGACCGTCCAGAACCTCTGGATCTACCTGGAGGCTGTGTTCGTGGGTGGAGACATCGCTAAACAGCTGCCTAAGGTAAATGATGTCACAGTGAATATTTGTCATATACTGTATATTAGTGTGTTTTTATTGCATTGCAACTTGACTTTTAGCAACAAGAAAAAAAAACTAAATAATTACAACCCCTGATAATTAGATGGATATTTGTCTCGCCCTTTTTTTAGGAAGCAAAGCGTTTCTCTAACATCGACAAATCATGGGTGAAGATCATGATGCGAGCCCACGAGATGCCCAATGTAGTACAGTCATGTGTGGGAGATGAGACTATGGGACAGCTGCTTCCTCACCTCCTCGAACAGCTGGAGATCTGCCAGAAGTCACTTACTGGGTGAGTACAAAGGACTAAAATCATAATCAAATTGCACCTCAAAACAATATTAAGACTAGTGAGTAGTTCAAACATTATTCAAAGGGAGGAGAGAGCACTTTTTGAAACTGTTTGACCATCGTACATGTGTCTGGTTTGTTGGGTGCTTTGAGACTGACTATTGCAAGTAACATTTTTTTTTTTTTTTTCATGCTGTCAAACAGCTATTTGGAGAAGAAGCGTCTGCTGTTTCCTCGCTTCTTCTTTGTCTCTGACCCTGCCCTGCTGGAGATCCTGGGCCAGGCCTCTGACTCCCACACCATCCAGGCCCACCTACTCAACGTCTTTGACAACATCAAATGTGTCCGATTCCATGACAAGGTGAATTTTTCATGGAGCTCCTTAGAGCGTGACAGATCAGAGTCTAAGACAAATTGCATCCTTCAAACCCTCTGACAAGAGATCTTTGCAGAACTGAAAAGTCTGGGGAAAAAATGATTGCAACAAACAGGATAAAATACAATACAAGGCCATGAAATTGAATCGACAGAAGGGGAGGGTGTAGAGGGTGTAAAATTTCCCTTATCCTGAAATAGGAGAATCAATCTGTGATTCTAATCAGTAAAACGTGTCATCTTTCTCAGATATACGACCGTATTCTGGCTGTGTCATCACGAGAAGGGGAGACCGTGGAGCTGGAGCGGCCTGTCACGGCAGAGGGGAACGTAGAGGTTTGGCTCAACGCTCTGCTGAAGGAATCCCAGAGGTCTTTGCACCTGGTGATCCGACAGGCTGCCCTGACCATCCAGGACTCTGGCTTCCAGCTCATCGACTTCCTCAACTCCTTCCCTGCTCAGGTAGATCATAGCTGGATTCAACAAACTCATCCACTTATATTTCAGACAGAATTTATAGAAGATACCTGTGATAAACCTCGATCTTGTACTTTGTACTTAATTGGATTTCTGAGACATTCTGTGAACTCTCCAAGACCAGTCGTCTTCCTTAACTCAATTCCTGTAATTCTCAGCTTTGATTCTCTATTCAGCGAAGTAATAGAAGTAACAGTGCTTGCTTAACAAAGCAATGATTACAATTGTGAAGTTGACGGTCAGTACATTTGACGTCACACAATGATGTGATTACCACATATCTTTGTCCTTGATCTAGGTGGGCTTGCTAGGTATTCAGATGATATGGACCAGGGACTCTGAGGAGGCTCTGACCAATGCTCGATATGATCGCCGCATTATGGCCAAAACCAACCAGCTCTTCCTGGATCTGCTCAACACACTGATTGACATGACCACAAGAGACCTAGGGGCTGTGGAGAGGACCAAGTACGAGACCCTCATCACCATCCACGTCCACCAGAGGGACATATTTGATGACCTGGTAAGTATTTTGTTGATCATTTTGTGGTACTTAACTTTTTATATGATGGCTCTTGTTTACTGAAGAAGTACATTGGACCTTAAAAACAAGCTCTTTACAATTTCTGTTAAAGTTTATCTAATCAGAATCCTCTGCTGAAGATAGCTCTCCTTTTGTGAAATTGCATTTGATATTCAGCTACCCCGGGGTCGGCATGTCAGAACACCGAATGGAGTCGGTTCTATCTGACAAGAGTTTTCATTTGCAGCCAAGTGATATTTAGACCTAGAGAAAGGACTGTCTTTGAAGTCTCCCCTCAAGGCACAGGCCCGTCTTCTCTCTCCCCCACAGATTTGTCCCTTGTCCTGCACAATTTTTCATAAACACATTTTTGCTGCCTTCTCCACCTAACTTCCCTAATAAATCCAAACTGTTGACCCTCTTCTATCATCTTTTCCCTCCTCCTTACGCGTTTTATCTCTTTGTATTTCATCTCTTGACTCATCACCCTCCTTATTCTGCCGCCTCTTTTCACTCTACTTCATATACTCATCCTCCCGCCTGCTTGACTTACCTCTTTCCTGCCATCCTTCTCCCCTCTCCTTTACCTTACTTTGACCTCATTATCATCTCATGACCCCTCACCTCTTTTTCCTTCTTTCCATCGTTTTAATATAACCTTCCCGTCACCTCATGCCCCCTCATGCATCCTGCCCTTCCACCCTCCTTCCCTCCTTCTTCCCACTTTTACCTCTCACCTCACATCACTTCCTGAATGGTGGCCTTCGATTTCCAATTCTTCACTTGTCATCTTCTCTCCTCCTTCCTCTTACCCTTACTCTTTCTTCCTCCAGTGCCGGCTCCATGTCAAAAGCCCCAACGACTTTGAGTGGCTGAAGCAGTGCCGTTTCTACTTCAACGAGGACTCAGACAAGATGATCATCAACATCACAGATGTGGGCTTTGTCTACCAGAATGAATTCTTGGGCTGCACTGAAAGGCTTGTCATTACTCCGTTGACAGACAGGTAGAGGGCCAACCATGAACACAGTTAACACACACACAAACACACACTCTCATAAAGGCATAATTAAAATGGTAAGAATGCACTTTATGTTGTACTGACCCACAAGTATTGTCAATTGATTAAAAGCACACACACTAATATTTTTGACATTTTTAAAAGTAGTCAACACACCTAAACACTGTCAGACAGTTTTATCTATCAATGTTTTATCATGGCTTCAGTATGCTTCCAACAAAGCATACTGTTTGTTAGAACCCCATCCATAAATATAAATGCACTATATACACTTACGAACACACATATACAACTAGAATGGCACTCGGAGAGCGCAGACCTCCACCCCCTTCTCCTTTCAGCTTGCGCCATCATCTACGTGCATTTTTGTTTATGATGAGATCAGCTGTACGTAGCGGAGCATTGTAAAACCCTTCATTCAAACTGGACAGAAACAAAATAAAACTCACCTAAACCGTTGTCGTTACTCTTTCCAACAATCACCAAGTGTGCTTTGGTCGAACTCAACTGTAATTTCAACGAGTTCAATGTGAAAAAAATGCTGATTCTACAGTTGTTTCGGAGTCATGAGTCATCAACGCCTCATCAGTTACACTGCGCATGTGTTATACGTAGGTTTTAATGTTATGGCTGATCGTAATGCTTCAAAAAATTCCTGAATCCGGATCATGATCCGGATCGCCACCAAAATCGAATGGATTGTTCGTTGTGCCACACCCCACCCCTCCAAATAATTTCATTCAAATCCATCACAGACTTTTGGAGTAATCCTGCAAACGGACAAACCAACAAACCAACAAACCAACAAACCAACACTGGTGAAAACATAACCTCCTTCCTAGGCCTTTGGCCTTGGCAGAGGTAATAAAGCAGGATAAGGAAAAAATACAGTCTGATCTGCTGGCCACTGGAGCAGTTGGAATTAAGGGCCTTGCTCAAGGGTACCTCAGTGGTGGTAATGAGGGAGGGTCAAGCACTGCTTTTCACTTTCTCCACCTCTAATAACTGCAAAGGCAGAGCACGGACTTGCTTCTACTTGAGCCTTTCACTTTGGCCTCCCTGTCATCTGAAATGCCCTCAGCACCAATCTAGGGACATCTTCCCTAAGATGCAAACTTGTAGCAGTTTTATCTGTGACATAGTCAAAATGTTCATCAATTCATATTTAATGGGTTACAGTTTCTATTGCTGACTGACTAGAGTTAAGGAGAAGAGAGACAGAGAGAGAGAGAGAGAGAGAGAGAGAGCAGTGGAATTAGGAAGAGAAGAAATTAGAGAGGAGTAGGAGGCACTCTTGCACAGTGGTCATCACCTCTGTCACCGACAGCAGATGTGACTGACAGAGAGAGAGGAAGAGAATCAGACAGTGGGAGGTAGGCAGGATCCCACCAACAGCCAGCGTCAGACTAACAGACACAGAGGGAGATATGAGAAGAGACAGAGAGAAAAGAGATGAGAGGAGACAGCAGCAGGGAGGGGGCTACCAGCAGACAGCAGCTCTCTAGAGAAGTGGCATGCTGGCCTTGTGGCCGAAGGCACCAAGAACACCCAGCTCTCACTCTCACTGCCTTCTTTCCCTGCCTGAAACACTCTCTGATTGCTTCTCTTCGGTTAGTATGTGCTGTGCTGCTTTCCTCTCTATCACTCACTTCCATCTTTTCTCTTCCAAACCGGGTGCAGTGGCAGAGAGCATGAAGGACGGAGAATGTGAAAAGACAAAATGAGTAAAGGTGGAAGTGGTATGATATGAAAGAAAAAAGGGACAAAGGTGATTAGAAAATAATACATTTTTGAAATTATTTTTCCATAGTAGCAGTGGTCCGATAGATTCTCTGAAGGACACAAAATGTGTTGCAAGTGCAGTTTTACCATCATTTTTGACTGGAGGCCAGCCATGCAGTGAAACGGGAGAACAGTGTTTGGCTAGAGGGCCTGGGTCAGGTCAGGTGTCAGTCATCCTCTCTGCTGAGGTGTCCTTGAGCAAGACACTGAATCCCCACCAGCTTCAGCTGTAGCTGACCTCCAACCTCCCTGTGGAGACTCATATCACATTAGTTTCATTGTGTGATGAATTGAATGTGAGGGGAAATGAGGACTGCATTGTGAGGAGGCAGATTCTTAACCTTATGATGATGGAATTTAACCATCTTCCTGTCTATGTTTTGATCAGGTGCTACATCACCCTAGCCCAGGCTCTGGGTATGAGTATGGGTGGAGCCCCTGCTGGTCCTGCAGGAACAGGTAAGACTGAGGCCTGAATGTGTTACCTTGATGAACAATGTGTTCGATGAAAAACAGATTTTATCCAATTAGAAAACTTTATCAGGCAGGAGTGCAGACAGGACACTAGTAGTATACTGGTTAATAGATTATGGGACACTTGGGTCTTGAATACACAACATGTCATTCATGTAATATAACTTTTTATTATTTAATTTTTTAATATATTTTGTTGTTGAGGAATGCAAATTAATATTCCTATGATAAACTGTATTGTAATTATTTGTTCTAAATACAGTAAAAAAAAACATGTCACTAATGTGTTGGTAGTAAACTTTAGTAAAATGGCATCAAAAATATGCAGTAGCGAAAAAAAATACATTGACTGCATCTCTTTATCTCTTTGAACTGGTCCCTTGTTAGATTACGTCAGTGATTCCTCTCCAAGGGGTCCCAAATGAAATTAAAAGGCTTGTGAAATCATTAATGGGATAGGAAAGAAGAATGAATATTGCCCTGGTACACAATTTAATGTTATTATTATTATTATTTTTAAACTTAATTAGATGGTTTTACCTTTTAAGACTTGGATCAGATAATTCAGACAATTATCCAAATGAACAATCAGAGCAGTCTTTTGTATAACTCATAGACATACTGTATGCAGCCTGTGGAGGAGGGGTTACAAGTTGACACTTTTTCATTTTAAGGGATCTCAAACAAAAAACGATATACGAGATATTTTTAGTAGGTGTTTTGGTTGGAGAATTCATTTGTTTTTTTCTGTTAGCATAAGAGTTGTTGCATCTCATTTTAGGCTGTGACAAATCTGCCTTTTGTTATTAGGTAAGACGGAAACCACAAAAGACATGGGCCGCTGTCTGGGAAAGTATGTTGTGGTCTTCAACTGTTCTGACCAGATGGACTTCAGAGGTTTGGGAAGAATATTCAAAGGTAAGAGCCACAAGGCAAATCGGTGCTATTCTGTTATTGCAAGAAAAGCAGCACCAGAAAAAAAAAGTGTAGGGATTGAACCCTAAAAAAGGCTAAACGTTGTGTGCAAAGCTTGAAGGGTTTGGAATGAGTGATGAGGACCACAGAAAAGACAGTTGGGTATATATTGAATATTTTGGAGTTGTATGTTTCATTCATTTGTAACAGAGTGACCATAAAGGTACATGTGTCTGATTTCCAGGTCTGGCTCAGTCTGGTTCCTGGGGTTGTTTTGACGAGTTCAACCGCATTGACCTCCCAGTTTTGTCGGTGGCAGCGCAGCAGATCGCGATAGTTCTCACCTGCAAGAAGGAACGTCGCAAAAACTTTATCTTCACTGATGGAGACAATGTGGATATGAGCCCAGAGTTTGGCATCTTCCTTACTATGGTGAGTGACACAACAGTGCCAGTATTTAAAAAAATAGGTAGAAACTGCTATTCATGTTCTGTTGTAAAAAGTTGCAGGTAAGATAGAATCTGGCTGAAGCACCTGTGTGCATGGAGCTACTTGGGCATCACAAGAACCTCTCATTTTAGCTGCTGAATTGACAGCATGAAGATACATTTTATTCCAAGCAAAAAAACGGTTCTTGTTATTTAGAGAGCATGCAATAAATCACAGATAATACAATTTTATAAGAATTAAAGGTGGGGTCAGTGATTTTGAGAAACTAACAAGAGTACACCAGATTTAAAAAAATGATCCAACATTAAAACCGAGACCAGTGTTGCCAACTCTTTTCCAATGAAAGTAGCTAGCAGCACCAAGCACTAACTAGCTCCAAAAGTCACGAAATCTAGCGAGAAAGTCGCCAAGTAGGCAACACAGTCCATCGTTTCAAGCCTCCCTCCAAAGCCGCTACCCCACAACTATCATTACAAACATAAACATATCATAATGAATGTGAACGGCGAGCACGGCTATTGTAAGTACTCACAGCTGTCAAGCTTGCGGCTTGTGGAAGACTCCGGTGCTCAGGCAGAGTGCACACAAGCAGGCAGATAAGTAGGGAGGCAGGTAGCTAGTCCAATCATTACATTCGGGCTGAATTAAATGATTGGACGGGTTTATTACAGTCCTGCCACAGCTACCAGATACCAGATTTGTTTCTTTTTTTTTGTCAGAGCATTTGATTTTATTGATTGCTGTCGGGATGTAATGAGAATTTCAACTAATATAACAAAACATGTTTCTAAGATCTTTTACTGACCCTACCTTTAATGAGTGTAGATAATTGGAATCAACCTGAACCATGTCTTATTTCACAAGTCAAGTTTGTACAATATTAAACACCAGGGTGTGCTTCTTATTAATACTATTAGCCAGTTTATTATTATACTCTTGATACAGTAGTTAGATCACTTTATCTCTTTGGCACATTTGCTATCCCAAGGCAAGTGATTAAACAGAGAGCAGTGAATAATTGTCCCATGTGGGTAGGGGGTTCAGAGATCATTCTGTGTTCTGTTTTTACTCTTTGTGTGTGTGTGTGTGTGTGTGTGTGTGTGTGTGTGTGTGTGTGTGTGTGTGTGTGTGTGTGTGTGTGTGTGTGTGTGTGTGTGTGTGTGTATAGAGGCAGTGATCAAAGGCAGGCTCTGTGTAGAGGAGGGTCTGAGCTGTGGCCATAGGGATTTAACTAGCTGAAGGGTAGTGCTTGCTATGAACTTTAATGATGTTCCAGTATTAACTTAAGATTTTCTGTAGGTTTTTTTTCCTGTATAGCAATCATGATTAAATACAAAGAGACTCTGCATGGGGTGTGCACATACGGTATATGTTGTAAAATGTAAAAATTGCTTAACCTGCTTACCTGTAAATCTATTAATCAACCTGCTGTATGATTTTCTGTCTCTCGTGTTGTCCACATGTTCTTTTTTTGTATTTATTTGATGTATTATTTGACAGTTTAATCTGAGATTCAAATTGTTCTATGTAATACAATATGCAATATTACATTTCCTCATAATTATCAATCAAGTTTTTCACCCCATATAAAACTCTTCTTTTCCTATATAATCAGAACCCAGGCTACGCAGGTCGCCAGGAGCTTCCGGAGAACCTGAAGATCAACTTCCGCTCCGTGGCCATGATGGTCCCTGACCGTCAGATCATCATTAGGGTAAAACTGGCCAGTTGTGGGTTTATAGACAACATGGAGCTGGCCCGCAAGTTCTTCACTCTTTACAAGCTGTGTGAGGAGCAACTCTCCAAACAGGTAAAACAATGGATGAGATCTGAGTGCGACACTTTCTCTTCTTGTTTAACATCATTACAAAATATATACTTTTATGTATACTTTTTTTTCTGTCAGTTTTTCCTCAAGATTTTTCTCATTTGTTATCAGACTTTAGGCTTTGCTTGCTTCTTACCACCCCTCTTTTTTTTTCTATATGCGGTATTTAAATTCCATTTATATTAGTGGGTGGATCACAGCACGCATCATGCAAAGAATACCAAAAATACTGAATACAGAGAAAACAAAGGCCTGCCCACTTGCACCCAAAACAAGTCACTAAGCCATTAAGGGAATCCCGGGGTTATAATGGCATCAAATAGAGCCCACCTGGTCTTTGTCATGCAACAGTTACATATGTGAAATGCAGTTCACAATTACAGTTCCCAAGGTCCAAAACACAGGAATACAACATCTACAAAAACTAAAGATTAATCAATACACAGGATGATTATCTTTTCATGAATAGATAAAGAGGTAGTTTTACACAGCAGTCTGCAAACACAACATGATGAATGACATCTAAATTGCTATTTGTGATTGTTCAGGTTCACTATGACTTTGGCCTACGGAACATCCTGTCAGTGCTGCGAACCCTGGGAGCAGCCAAGCGAGCCAACCCCAGTGACACAGAGTCCACCATCGTCATGAGGGTCCTCAGGGACATGAACTTATCTAAGCTGGTCAGTCTACAATAGAATAGAATAGATCATCTTATAGATAATCTTGAAATTGAAGAATGGAACAATCAAGATTTATTTTCATACATTTTCATCAGTAGAAATTTGAATAAAGAGGAAACTTAATGTGATGAATACAAATCGAATACTGTAGCAAAAATACTGAATAATCACAACACAAACACATTTGAATCATTCAAGTGTTTTTTTGCTAAATTGTGTTTATGTATACGCATGTTTGTGTTTGTTAGATCGATGAGGATGAGCCGCTCTTCCTGAGCTTGATTGAGGACCTCTTCCCAAGCATCCAGCTTGATAAAGCGGGCTACCCTGAACTAGAGGCTGCCATCGACTTGCAGGTATGGGGAGGGAGTGAGGGATGAGTTTGTCTACGTTTGCAAGGAAGAGAGAAATGGCAGAGAAATACAGTAAAATAGAGGGATGGAGGAATAGAGGGAGAGAGCGAAGGAGGACAGAGAAAAAAAGTAAACAGAGGGCGAGAGAGAGCAATGAGGAAGCTGAGTAAAATCCGGCAAAAGACTAATGGAGTGTGAGACCGCTGTATCTTTCATGTCACTCTTAAACGCCTCCAGATATAGCACCCAGAGGGATACAAATGGTGTCATTTACCATTTGTCAAGGACCTAAGCTAAGTAACTGTGGCAAACACAGTGCAGAGAAAATATAGAGTGAAATGTAAATTCTTGAAAATGACTGTGAGTATGTGTGTGTGTGTCTTTGGTGCATTATGTGCCTTCATCCCTGCAGTGATGTATGCTTCTCGTTATACCTCTGCATGTGTCTTATTCAAATGTCTGTGAACCAGCATGTCAATGCATTACAATATACTCTCCTAACAGCATCATCCAGATCATGTCATCGTACTTTGTATACTTATATGCTTAGTATGGTGAATATTTGTATACTGTAATTGTGCTCCCTCAGGTTGAGGACGCAGGTCTGATCAGTCACCCTCCCTGGAAGCTGAAGGTCATCCAGCTGTTTGAGACTCAAAGGGTCCGACATGGCATGATGGCCCTGGGACCCAGTGGGGCCGGAAAGACAACTTGCATACACACGCTGATGAAAGCTATGACCGGTAGGAGTTTGTGCATGTTCTAATGACGTATGTTCAGGAAAAGAGACGCAAACTTGTGATACACTGGCTGATGTTGAAACGTGTGTCTGTGTGTGTGTGTGTGTGTGTGTGAGAAAGACAAAGACAGACAAAGCAAGAATCCTCTTTTTTGCCTTTAACCTCCTTTAAACTTTAGACACCTCACAAATCAGTTTTTTTGGGTGCATATATTTATTTTAATAGATTTGGTGTGTTAGACCTTACAAATGTCGGAGTTAATGTTTCCGTCAATGTCATTCTTCTCTCAGAGTGCGGTCAGCCGCACAAAGAGATGCGCATGAACCCGAAAGCCATCACAGCACCTCAGATGTTCGGTCGATTGGATGTGGCCACAAATGACTGGACTGACGGCATCTTCTCTACACTTTGGAGGAAAACACTGAGAGCAAAGAAAGGTCAGGTTGCTTACTCAACATTGTTTTCATACTTGGAGTTGAGTTGACATTAATAAAGAATATATATAAGTGATTATAAATGAGCATTTGTTGCAGAGATAGTTTTAACTCAATGTAAATAAAATCATATTTTGTGTAAATTAGAGAATATTTCATCTTTACAAATGTTCGGTGAGCAGATACATTTTATTGGCTAAAACCTAATACTGGAGAAGGTTGCCTGTTAGGCTTTAGGGTTGACCTGAATAGCTTCAGATCCCACAGATGTGGCCTAGAAAGCTTAGCACAAGCTGTAATAAATGTTTAATTGTCAAATAAGGGCAAATAGTTTCATAACAGCATCGTCATCAAAAAATGATTCCTCAAGTGATTAGCACTGGTAATCTAGGATTTTCTTTTCTTTGGGAACCTTTGGGAAACCACTATGTTATTACGTTGCAGAGAAGTTTAAGTACCTTGGGACATCCTGGCATCCATAGTTCAAAGCAGCACCGACAGCCGTTTTATCTTTCTGCTCTGTGCTAATCCTACACACTTCATTAAAAATGCATGTGTGCATTGGTATGCGTATACATTATGTGTGTTTGCTTTTATGTGTCAAAATTTGCATCTTATTTACACAGTACAAGTTATCATGCTGTTATGCATATCATATCAGGATGCATTTCACATGTTTGTAGATTGCCTTTGCAACGCCGCTTTCTGCTCAAACTGTTGACATGTGCAGCTTGTTGCTTTTGAGCAAACAGGAATCCAGTAGAGAAAAGTAGGCGATGTGGAGTTGTGACAGTAATCCAGAGTCCTGAGTGAATTATTTTACAAGGAAATGAAATGCCTTGTGAAAACAGGCTGTATGTACATTGCGATTCAACAGATGCAGCAACAGCATCCCAAGCCTGATCTATTTTAAGCACCTCTGCGTAGAAATGCAGCTGGTGGCTCATGTGCTTGAAAAGCAGCCACATTAGTAATTAATTATATTGACAAACTGTGAGTTCTTTGGTTTAAGACTTTGGGTCAGTGCTCACAGAGCAACACTAAACATCTGATTCGGAATAAACAAGCTTACTTATCTCACAGGGGCATGCCCGACATTCATTAATGATCAGCAGCTATACTGGATTTTTCCAGACAGCCAAAATAGACTCTCTCGTGTTTGTTTCTGAAGTTTTTCTATTATTGTCATCATATCTTGTCTTGTCATCATATCAAACTCATGGGGTTGTTTTTATGAAAACGACAGCCGCGGGCGAAGGCATTATGTTTTCGGGTTCATTCTCGTGAACGTGATATGTCAGGAACGCCTTGAAACACTTGGATTCAAGGATGACCTGATTATAAGTTGGTGGTCAAAGGTCAAGGTCACTCTGACCTCATGTCCGTTCCAACCCGTGAAAGCGATATCTCAGGAACGCAAATTTCTTCAAATTTGGCAAAACATCCACTTGGACTCAAGGATGACCTCATTACAGTTTGGTGGTCAAAGGTCAAGGTCACTGTGACCTTACGTTCGTCCCATTCTCGTGAGATCTCACAAACGCCTTGAGTGAATTTCTTCAAATTTGTCACAATCGTCCACTTGGACTCAAGGATGAACTGATTTGATTTTGGCGGTCAAAGGTCAAGGTCACTGTGACAATTTCACACAGAATTTCTAACAGGATAAAATGAGGAAGTGATGACATTTTGGACAGACATGGATGTAAACTGAACTTGACTGTTGGCGGAGGCATACAACCATAAGGCGTCAATTCTAGTTATATTGTAGACCAAATGATCAGAGTTGCATTTTGAACTCCCTACTGAGCAGACATAGTTGTTCACCTACACATATCCATTTTAGTAAGAGTTGTACTGTCATCTTTTCTGTGCACTGAATGCATTTAAGAAGCCTTTTCATCCTGCCGACGATCAAATTATTTGCGAAAGCACTATAACATGCATCTTATAATATTCATATCCATTTAGACAAACCAAACAATGTTTTCTAATTCAGGAGAGCACATCTGGATAGTCCTGGATGGACCTGTCGATGCCATCTGGATTGAGAACCTGAACTCAGTTTTGGACGACAACAGGACTCTTACGCTGGCAAACGGAGACCGTATTCCCATGGCTCCCAACTGTAAAGTGGTTTTTGAGCCACATAACATAGACAATGCCTCTCCAGCCACCGTCTCACGCAATGGCATGGTGTTCATGAGCTCTTCCGTGCTCAACTGGAGCCCTATACTGGAGGTAAATTGACTAACTGATTTTATATATTATTGTTTCCCTACACAGACATTGAGAATTGTATGTAATGCTTATGGTATGGTATATTACAGAATCTATGATGAATAACAATGATGATAAAAATCTAGATCTGCGGCAACCTGGGGCGCCTTGATTACAGGCCAAGATTTATCATATTATTGTTCATTTATTGTGTGTTTTTAATAAGGTTTCACCACATTAGAAAATTTGCGCCATTTACGTTTTAATTTACGTTTTCGTACGTATCAAATCTGAAGAAAAAAAGCAATAAATATCAATATCGCCGTATTAAAAACTCTGTTTAACCCAGATTCGGATATGATTAGCCATTCTGCAAGATCAATAGGAATCAGTTGTCTTGGTTCAGAGAACTTGCTGCATCTAGAAATAAACCTTACACAACTGGGTTATATTTTTGTTAACAGCACATACACACTGTGTTGTTTGAGACTAGTTAATGTAACCTAACTACAATGATGTGGCTGTTCTTCTCAGGGCTGGTTGAAGAAACGCTCCCCCCAGGAAGCAGAGGTATTGAGGGAACTCTTCTCTTCCTCCTTCTCTGAGCTCTACCGCTTTAGCGTGCAGTCACTAGAGTTCAAGATGGACATGCTAGAGGCCTTTGTCATCATGCAGTGCATCAACATGCTGCAGGGACTCATATCACCAAAGGTAAGGTTGTAACTGCTCTGAATGCCCATCCATTGCACAGACTGCACTCAGACAGCACTTACTGCATGTTTTAATGATGAAGAGGTTAAATCCTACTGCCAAATCAAAGTGACTGCTGGAGTGAAAGGGGAAATTCATGTAGATAGAAGGCCTTTTGAATCATTTGCTGTTCTAAGAAAAGGCCTAAACTGTTTGAGGCTATTGGATAGACTTGAGTAGGCGATCTGTAATCCATCAAATACTTAGTATTACTTTAGGTTGTGAAACTGAAACAGATGTAAGCTTGATACTGCATAGGTAAGATAAGTGAAAGAAATGAATCTCTTTTGCCCTGTTTTCAATCCAATCCGACTGTTATTCTTTATCGCCAAATTGACTCCACCAACGAAGCTACTGTATAAAAGTCCAAATTATGCCCACTTTGTGTAATTGGAGCGTAAAACCAGCAGCAATACATTTGTTTTTCTTGCTCCTATTTAAGGGCCATTGGGGTTGTAACCATAGCAGCACCGTGCTCCCCCTCTGTTTTAAAAAAAATAGGACTCATGTTTGGGAGTTACACTTCCATTACTTCATACATTCTCATGTCATTTCCAACTCAATCAGTTGTCCTTTTGGCCGTTTTCATCGCTGTTTTGGTTTTTGAATAATGTCCATTTCTCCCACTTGTCTTCCATCTGTGTTTCTTGCAGTCTTATACGATGTGTCAGCTTCTCCACTATGTATATTTCCTCTACTACCCCCATCCACTGCTCGTGTGTAGGGGGATCCACTCTACCCCATTTCCTTGTGATAGCTTCCTTACTAGCTATTAACAATATCTTAACCAGATATCTATCACTTATTCATACATTTCAATCAGTAGAATTCAAATTACAGAGGCAGAGAGTCATGTAACTCATAGTGATGTCATATCCTAGTATCTTTTGTACCGTGTTGTGTACCACCTTCGATAACAGTACTATTTTGGGACATTTATAAAATATATGGGAGTGATCGGCATCTAGTGCCCCACATTCTCTCCAACATGTTATATTTCTGTTTAAATATTAACTCTTGACCTTCAGCGTGATGAGAAATTACATTTTTTCAAGAGAATTCCCTCCATATCCGTAAATTGATGTTCTCCCCTTCTCTTTTAAATGTGGTTGTTTGAACAAAGTCTTTGATCTAAAGTAGATGTTTCTCTACAGGAGCAGTGTGGTGAGTTATCCAGAGAGCACTTGGAGCGGCTGTATGTCTTTGCCCTAATGTGGAGCACTGGAGCCTTACTTGAACTGGATGACCGGAGGAAGATGGAGATCTGGCTCAGAGAGAACGACAGTATCCGTCTAAACTTGCCAGACATTCCTCTCGACAGTGACGACACCATGTTTGACTACCATGTCACAGCAGATGGTATGCATGCAATTGATAAACAGATGTTATCACCTGTAGATTAGATGCCAGCGAATATCGAAGCTGCTCCTTGACAAGCAGAAGCATCATGCCTCACGTTGCACTAAATTTTGCAGCAGGTGTTCGTTTTTCAAACTGTACAGTGAAATATGAAAATATTTTTTTTTCAATTGGAAGACAACTTGGAAGTGTCACTGTCATACACTGGTAAAACTTTTTAATGCATGCACATTTATTCTTCTTCCAGGTCAGTGGGTCCACTGGAGCACCAGAGTGGAGGAGTACGTTTATCCATCTGACTTCACCCCAGAGTACAGCTCCATCTTGGTCCCCAATGTGGACAACGTTAGAACAGACTTCCTAATTCAGACCATTGCCAAGCAGGGCAAGGTGAGGTTTGCTGAAAGAAAACTCAAGTAGTGAATATCTGTATACTGCAGAAATGGTGAACAGGAATATTTAGTTTATACACGTCCCTCATCATAGAGCCTTTAAGACTTATAGTAAGGGTTTTAGAGAGATCTCTTATCTATTCAGTGTATAATGCTTCATTTATTCCTGGTTACAGCTGAGTAGACACACACTTCAGATCAATATCATGGCAGCATGGCCGGATGCAGCACAGATCTACTAAAAGACCATATTGAAATATTTTGGTCGATACTCTACTTGAGAGCCCATCAAATGCTCCACCACGTGGCGTTCATCAATAGCGTTTGTGTGTATTTTTTATGCACGTGCGTGAGAGTCATTCAGATTCATAATGCCACGAGAGGAGAGTGGGGAGCTTCTGTATCTTGGGGGTTTGTAAAGAGGGGGTTTGTGTGGGGGTGATGTTTCATTTTGGAAGCTCTTTAATGGGTAATATTGATTTTTTTTCCAGAGGCTGATGGATCAAAATTGTGAATAAAAATGTACTGATTTAAAGAAAATAATTAATTTCATTATGTTAAGCTGTGATGAAGATCTACAACATCAATATTATTATATGGCAGGTACAAAGACAACCGTTCGTTGTGAATAATTCCAAACAAAAAAGTGCAATAAGGCTGACAACTGTCCCTTTTTTAAATCCTATTTCGGTCTCTGTCTTATCTGCTTTCTTGAGGTGTCTGTTTTTGAGTATTGATATGCTGTATGTCCTTTGTTATGCCGCAGCCATTAAAAAATTATAGTTTTTAGGTAATTTTTCGGCATTTTTGGTAAAATTGGAGATCAGCAAATATAGATTTGTCCAACAGTTTAAATATCATGCTCAACAGAATAATGAACTGCCATTTCAGGTTGCAATTTCGTCATGATATTATCTGTGCATATAGAGATTTGTATAAATGATATAAATTGTATACATTTTCCTAGGCTGTTTTGCTGATTGGAGAGCAAGGAACAGCCAAGACTGTTATCATCAAGGGCTACATGTCAAAGTATGATCCCGAGAGCCACAAGTGGAAGAGCCTCAACTTCTCCTCCGCCACCACACCACTCATGTTCCAGGTAAAAGCAGAACCGTCTGTTTACTGTCCTCTTAATTAGTTCTAACAGCTGACTGTCTCGTTCTTTGCAGTTAATCCGAAGATGGATGCTCTACATCTGTGTTAGCTTGTCATAGATTATCATGGCTTTGTGAAGTGCTACTGATTGGCGAATAATGTGCAGGCTGGAGAAAGGACCATTTTCTTTTTCCTTTACACGGCTAAGCTGCACATTGATCGAGCTGTTGCTATGGATTACGTCTGAGTGGAATTTACCAGATCTGTCCTTCATCTGTCTTTTTTGTCACCATATGTGATGTCTTATTTTTTTTCTTTGTTCCCCCTGTGTACCCTTTTAGAGGACAGTAGAGAGCTATGTGGATAAGCGGATGGGGACCACTTATGGACCTCCTGCTGGGAAGAAAATGTCAATTTTTATAGATGACATCAACATGCCTGTCATCAACGAATGGGGAGACCAGGTTAGGGATCATTTTAACATCAATTAATTCAAATACTAAGAATATCCTCTCACTGTCTATCTCAATTAATTGTACATTTCTTGTTATGTCAACATTTGACAACTTAATTAAATGATCAAATTAAATGAACTGATGATAAACAGCAAATAAGAATAACAACATAAACGTATAACAAATAAACCTCCTCTTGATTTAAGCTTGCTTTTTTGCCTTTCATCATAGGTGACTAATGAGATTGTCAGGCAGCTGATGGAGCAAAACGGGTTCTTCAATCTGGAGAAACCGGGAGAGTTCACCAATATCGTGGACGTTCAGTTTCTAGCAGCTATGATCCATCCAGGAGGAGGCCGTAATGACATCCCACAGAGACTGAAAAGGCAGTTCTCCATCTTTAACTGTACCCTGCCCTCCAATGCTTCCATTGACAAGATATTTGGTGAGTAAAAGGAGTGCAGTGGAATCATTACTGGTATATATATTGAATCAAAACATTTGATCAATGTTAAGGAATAAAAACTGATATTGATGTTACTACAGTGCCAAGTTACTAAAATACTTCTAATATTCAAGTGATTGAAAATATACAAAACTTTATGACCCATACAGTATGTTCTATGTTGCATACTGTACTTTTGATTCAAAGTATATTCTTTGGTCACTTTCCCACCTTCAACTACCCCGTCATCGACACTATTATATACTGTAGGTGTGATTGGCGAGGGCCACTTCTGTGCACGTCGCGGTTTTGCCGATGAGGTTCGGAGCACCGTACCACGTTTGGTGTCTCTGACCCGCCACATCTGGCAGTTGACCAAGGTCAAGATGCTTCCAACTCCTGCCAAGTTCCACTACATCTTCAACCTGAGGGATCTCTCCAGGATTTGGCAAGGCATGCTCAATACCAACGCCGAGGTGGTTGACTCTGTCCAGGTAAAAAGATTTAAATGTGCACTTAATTAACTGTTTTTTTTTTTTTTCGTTTTTTTTTTACAGAACTGATTTCTAAAAAGTCACATAATTAAGAAAGGTGGTT
The DNA here is from genome assembly GCA_916700815.1 of Helicolenus hilgendorfi. NCBI lineage: Eukaryota > Metazoa > Chordata > Actinopteri > Perciformes > Sebastidae > Helicolenus > Helicolenus hilgendorfi. Next base: position 5,472 of record CAKALG010014946.1, on the reverse strand, counting down.
AACATGGCTAGATGTATAATGGTTGAAACGTATGTCTTGACCATGTATACAGGGTTTTTACAAGAATGCATGTATATGACAAAGAATTCAGAAATTATCGCTATCTAAAATAATTAAATCAAAAGTTCCACTGACAATAACACTACTACAAATAAGCCTAAAAAAGTTTCTCATTGCACCATCAATCCAAATTCTGAATCTGTATATATGTACTTCAGATATTCCAGCCCTAGTTAAAATAAACACTACTCTATGTAAATGCAGGTTTTTCAGTGACCAGGTTACTGCAATGCTGTAACATTATTTCTCCCAGTAGTCTGGTTTCTTGTGTGTGTGTGTGTGTAAAGTGTGTTGCAGAGCAATGTATGATAGATTAGAGTAGTGCAAAGACCCTGACAGAATGATCAAACCCTTACTTATGTGGTAGAGCTAATGTATTACTTCATACTTATAGTATTAGAGAGAGACGGGAGTGTTTGTTGGTAGGGAAGAATTCTAGCATTGTAAGCTCAAATCTTGCTGAGGTGGCCAACTCCCTCTTGGTTTGTAGCCTCACTGAATAATAGAATACAATGAAATATATCTTCTACCATAGGCTACCGGGAGTCAAGGTAAACATGCTCAACATCCCTGCTGAGGCTGCCAACTTAACTCAGAGGACTTACGCTGGGTTCACGCAGTAGCCTGGCTTTTCACACTAGAAGTGCATTACCCCGCTCCCTGTGTGTGTGTGTGTGTGTGTGTGTTTGTGTGTCTGCTCGTCTCTCTCGCTCTCTGTTTTGGACACAACTGACAAATATGTGGAATAAGTAGCCTACGTAATTTAGAAAAACACAATCACAAACAGCAGTGACACAGGGCTATTTCTAATAAATATAGTGGATGGGCAGGTTTTGAAATTTGATCATGTGGGGGCTATAAATCGGGGGAATTGAAACTCTAGAAGAACAGCAGGGAGAGGGGGAGGAAAATCAAAAGTATTGGCAAGCATGGGATGCATATTTTATCAATTATTAGATCAGATCATTTCTATCATATAGAATTTATGCCGTTTATAGTAGATTATCAGTGTGTTTTCTTGCCAGATTCGAAGCCAGACGTCAAAGCTAACTCTGGAGATCGCAAGTCAGACACGGAGCTCCGAATGTGTACAGCCCGATTGGTTTACATCAGCGCTGAAAGGACGCATCCAGTATAATTTTAAACCCAGCGTAGGCAAGAGTAGAATAAACTAAACCAGTCGGTAGAACACAAGAGCATCGGGTATTAATAAATGCAACTTTCCCTGGATTTTATTTCATGATAAGGTTGCGGTTTGTGCAGAATTCCTACAATCAATACATCTAATCAATGTCTGGCTAATGAATTTCAGCGCAGGCGAATGATCCAGTGTGTCTTTTTTTGCCAAGTCATCAAACTCATTCAATTCCATTAAATAATAAAACGTTTCCCTCCCAATCAATACTATTTGTCATATGCAATAGAGCTGAAGTGAATTAGCTAATTCAGTAGCTGTCCTGCTGGCTCGTATTGGTTGACAGATTGAAGAGAGACTTTCCCCTAACAAAAGGTTTTTGACCTTACCATCTTGAATGAGAGCAATAACCCAAAAACACCATTTCCAGGTGCTGCTGGCGTTGTGGAAGCACGAGTGCAGTCGTGTGATAGCTGACAGATTTACCATGCCTGAGGACGTGGAGTGGTTTGACCAGGCTTTGGCAAAGCTGGTAGAGGAGGAGCTTGTCGAGGAGAACAAGAACGTAGGTGACTATGGACTGGACAGATACTTTGTCGACTTCCTACGAGATGCACCTGAGGCTACAGGTACCGATCGATCAAAAAGACACAGCTTTTGTTGCTTTTGTTTGATGATCATTTTAATGTAAGATGTTCTTTCCTCACAGGTGAAGAGCCAGAAGATTCAGACTTTGATTTGCCCAAGGTGTACGAGCCTATCGAATCGTTTGAGAGTTTAAAGGACCGCCTGAACATGTTTCTGAGCCATTACAATGAGAGCATCAGGGGTACTGGCATGGACATGGTCTTCTTTCAGGATGCTATGATGCATCTGGTCAAGGTAATCTACAGATTTTTTTTATGATTTAGCCACATTAGTGTTAGTATTAGTACTGTGAGAGGGAAGTATATAAACTGGGAAAAAAAAGTTCGGAAAATTGTGTTTGGTCGATTATTTCTCTGTTGTTACAATGCTAATTGGCATTGCTATTGTGGCTGCGTATGGATCTTACACTGCTACTGAGGCTCCTGACGGTGTATTAAATGAATAAAGTGTAAAATAGCCAATATGTCTTGTTTGTTCCTTGTTACTGATAGAGAGTTCAATCATCCAATCCACCGAACAACTCAAAACGAGAGTCAATTCCAACAGGAGAATACACTGTTTACCATTGGCAGAGCATTTTGACAAATTTTTCTTGGGCGCTACCCACATAATCAGCTGTGCTGCTCATCCCACAAATGCATGATCCTTACAAGTTGGACATCATTATGAAGGTAAATAAACAGGCTTTCCAGCAATGTAAAATACAATGCAATTTAGCATTGTAACAACAGAGAAAATAATCGACCAAACTCAAGTTTCCAAACTTTTCTTTCCCGGTTTATCTTTTTAACTTAAAGCAAAAGATTGCACACGCAGCCAAACTCCAAACAAACTCAGAGCCTTGAGAGACGGGCATCCCGTTGGAGTCGTGTCTATGGCTACCCAGCCAAATGTTTCTTATTGAACGGTCAAGCTTCTTGCATTTTTAAAGCCCTTAGATGTGTTCAGACAGCCTTCAAGCCAGTAAATATCCTGCCAGTCATATTTAAGCTCAGCTTTTTTAATGCTTGCTTGCTTCTCACATGTACTCACACAAAATCTCCCTCTCTGTCTCCCTTGCTTGTTTTTTTTCCCTTTCTTTTCCCATTATTAATCCTAGTTTTTATGTGTATGTTTGGTTTTGTGTCTGTAGGTGTCGAGGATAATCCGGACACCTGGAGGTAATGCCTTGTTGGTGGGTGTCGGGGGTTCGGGCAAACAGAGCCTGACCAGACTGGCTTCATTCATAGCTGGATACAAGATCTTCCAAATCACTCTCACACGGTAATGCTAACATACAATAGGCATATAGTGTGCACACACAACATGTAGTTGTTCACCACCCATTTAACAAACATAAATTGGATGTTTACAGACTTGGTTATTTTCTATAAGTACCCTGTAACTTGCAATGGCATCCAGTTTTTATTCAAATTATGCTGTTGAGTTAGTAGCCTGCTATGTTGTATGCACAATGTCATTTCGTTTTGAATTAGGTTAAACTAGTCTAAATAGTTTTAGATATGAAATCAAAAGCACTGTACTCTCTTTTGCAGAGTCTGAACATTCTGTCTCAGTTCTGACATTTGAGAAAGATTCATCTTTCCCGAGCTGCAATCAGGAGGAAGTAATTTGCCGGGACAGGACACATTCTGAAATATATTTATCGTATAATATCTTTGCTCTGGCCCCTCGTCAATTGAGTCTTCTCTGTGAGACGATATGATTGTCTTTTCAGTGCAGTGGATTGATCAGAATAAGAAAAACTCTCTTGTGATTTAACTGTCATTTTTATCTGCTCGTTCTATCCTACACCGTCTGCCTCATTGTTCTGTGTCTCACTGTGGCCTCTCGCTCGCTCTCCCAAACCTGTCAAATGTTTTTTCTCCCTCTGTCCCCATGTGCATTTATCGCCATCATATTTCCCAGCTGCTCTTTTCCTGACAGATTTTAGTGTTTGGTATTAATATGATTGAGCCTCTGGTCTCTTTTGGAAAAAACAGGCACCTTGATTTTTGTCTTTTTCTCCCTTTTTTACACACACAGACAGTCACAGCCTTTTCCATGCACATCCAATACAGATATGGCTCTATTTCTCACGCAGACTCAATTCGTCTCTCACTAACTTTTTTATTGCCTTCATGTAAACTATCCCTTTTCAATACATATGTCATCCTAACTCTGTTGCTTTTCATGCATTTAGTTTCTCATTCATATTTTTATGCAATTAATTCCACCCATTAATCTTCCACTTTCACACTCATCTCACACTTATTTTTCATCTGTTATTTTCCAGCTCATACAACACAGCCAACCTGATGGACGACCTGAAGGGTTTGTACAGAACAGCTGGCCAACATGGCAAAGGCATCAGCTTCCTCTTCACGGACAACGAAATCAAAGACGAGGCCTTCCTCGAGTACATGAACAACGTCCTGTCATCTGGAGAGGTCAGGAGCACACACATGGAAAAAAATGGATTTATTATCTTTTGGTGAATGCACATATGTTTTTACAGCAGTTTTTGATAATCAAAGCAATCATTTTATTATGAGGAAAGCCTACCGGGGATACACAATAGCTCTGCTGTCATTCACCCTTGAGTGAAACAAACATTTCAAGGCAGCGACAGCAAAAAGACCTCGAGAAGAGAAAACCACGTTGCCTCTATCTGGTTTATGAGCACTGTAGTTTATCTCAATTTAATCAAATTGCATTTTCCCTGTCAATACGATAGCACTTCACAATTATTTTCTCATCGATTTGGATGTAATGAATTGAAGCTGTAACTGACAGAAGGGGATGGATACAGCCAGATCTTTTCTGTACTTGCATCGTTCTACATTACAGCTGCAGAATGGAGTCCCAGAATCACCCATTGTTCTGGATCCAGTAGTTGTGTGTAACTGGGGCAAAAGCATTTCCAAAGCACTTTTCTCTCTGCTCTCTAACTTACAATCCTCTTTAGCTCCCCCTTCTCCTCTTAACTCCTACATCTTTCCCTCCACATCTACTTACCTCTTTTGTGCAGTCCCTTCCTGTTCCTTCCCCCTCCGGTTTTCCTCCTGTTCTGTCTCCATTTTCCCTTGTTGCCCTGTCTTTCCCGTCTTCTTCCTCCTCCTCAATTCGTACTCTCAAGTCCACCCTTCCTTTTTCTCCGGGTTATTCATGTGCCTCTAAGCTCCTTCCTCTTCATCCATATTTTCCTTTACACCTCCTCTTCAGATAATCCGTTCTCCTCCTTGGGGGCTCTTCCAATTTATTCTCCTCCTGCCTTCATTTTCTTCATCTTCTTTACCTCCTTTTTCCTCCTCCTCCTTCCTCCTAACTGTCTTGATTCATATTTGGCAATATCATCAAAGATGCCATCACAATAAAAGAAAAAAGGGTTATGTGAATGGCAACTTTAAAGATGGAAAAGTTGAAGGAGGACTGAGCAGTGGAAGATCATTCAGGAAACTGCCTCTGTATAAGATGATTGGACCAGTCTGCTGTACTCACTTACAAGCCACAAACTAATGTAGCCACATGCTAGTACTGCATTATGTCAGGTGCTGTACTCAAACTAACTTTGTTTTTACATGAATAAGTGAACTCATTAGTATTTTACACACGCCTAGTGTCAAGATATTTAAATGATATACAGTATC